>CM038727.1:7235941-7240941 GCA_021613375.1 Megaleporinus macrocephalus | reverse complement strand
TCGAGTCAAGAGGCTTTTATAGTCATTCCATCTATGAACAAGTTCACAGTGGAGTGAAATGACGTTCCTTCAGGAACAACATGCAAAGTAATACAGAGTGATATATAAAAACCCAAGATCTCGGATCAGAGTCAGTGGTTGTTGCTCAGAGGAGTCATACAAGGAGATTGTCTGAGTCTGTTACTAAATGCTGTAATCGCAGCATCATCGGGGCAGGGTACACTGTACTAACCACCATACTAACCACTACACCACCATACTAACCACTACACCACCGTACTAAACACAACACCACCATACTAACCACTACACCACCATACTAACCACTACACCACCATACTAACCACTACACCACTATACTAACCACTACACCACCATACTAACCACTACACCACCATACTAACCACTACACCACCATACTAACCACTACCCCACCTTACTAACCACTACCCCACCTTACTAACCACTACACCACCATACTAACCACTACACCACCATACTAACCACTACACCACCGTACTAACCACTACACCACCGTACTAACCACTACACCACCATACTAACCACTACACCACCGTACTAACCACTACACCACCGTACTAAACACAACACCACCATACTAACCACTACACCACCATACTAACCACTACACCACCATACTAACCACTACACCACCATACTAACCACTACACCACCATACTAACCACTACACCACCATACTAACCACTACACCACCGTACTAACCACTACCCCACCTTACTAACCACTACCCCACCTTACTAACCACTACACCACCATACTAACCACTACACCACCATACTAACCACTACACCACCGTACTAACCACTACACCACCGTACTAACCACTACACCACCATACTAACCACTACACCACCATACTAACCACTACACCACCATACTAACCACTACACCACCGTACTAACCACTACCCCACCTTACTAACCACTACACCACCATACTAACCACTACACCACCATACTAACCACTACACCACCATACTAACCACTACACCACCGTACTAACCACTACCCCACCTTACTAACCACTACACCACCATACTAACCACTACACCACCATACTAACCACTACACCACCATACTAACCACTACACCACCGTACTAACCACTACACCACCGTACTAACTACTTCACCACCATACTAACCACTACACCACCATACTAACCACTACACCACCATACTAACCACTACACCACCATACTAACCACTACACCACCATACTAACCACTACACCACCATACTAACCACTACACCACCATACTGACCACTACACCACCATACTAACCACTACACCACCGTACTTACCACTACACCACCATACTAACCACTACACCACCATACTAACCACTACATCACCATACTAACCACTACACCACCGTACTAACCACTACACCACCATACTAACCACTACACCACCGTACTAATCACTACACCACCATACTAACCACTACACCACCATACTAACCACTACACCACCATACTAACCACTACACCACCGTACTAACCACTACACCACCATACTAACCACTACACCACCATACTAACCACTACACCACCATACTAACCACTACACCACCGTACTAACCACTACACCACCATACTAACCACTACACCACCGTACTAACCACTACCCCACCTTACTAACCACTACACCACCATACTAACCACTACACCACCATACTAACCACTACACCACCATACTAACCACTACACCACCGTACTAACCACTACACCACCATACTAACCACTACACCACCATACTAACCACTACACCACCATACTAACCACTACACCACCATACTAACCACTACACCACCGTACTAACCACTACACCACCATACTAACCACTACACCACCATACTAACCACTACACCACCATACTAACCACTACACCACCATACTAACCACTACACCACCGTACTAACCACTACACCACCATACTAACCACTACACCACCATACTAACCACTACACCACCGTACTAACCACTACACCACCATACTAACCACTACACCACCATACTAACCACTACACCACCATACTAACCACTACACCACCGTACTAACCACTACACCACCATACTAACCACTACACCACCATACTAACCACTACACCACCATACTAACCACTACACCACCATACTAACCACTACACCACCGTACTAACCACTACACCACCGTACTAACCACTACACCACCATACTAACCACTACACCACCATACTAACCACTACACCACCATACTAACCACTACACCACCATACTAACCACTACACCACCGTACTAACCACTACACCACCGTACTAACCACTACACCACCGTACTAACCACTACACCACCATACTAACCACTACACCACCGTACTAACCACTACACCACCATACTGACCACTACACCACCGTACTAACCACTACACCACCATACTAACCACTACACCACCGTACTGACCACTACACCACTATACTAACCACTACACCACCATACTAAACACTATACTAACCACTACACCACCTTACTAACCACTACACCACCGTACTAACCACTACACCACCGTACTAACCACTACACCACCATACTAACCACTACACCACCATACTAACCACTACACCACCGTACTAACCACTACACCACCATACTAACCACTACACCACCATACTAACCACTACACCACCGTACTAACCACTACACCACCGTACTAACCACTACACCACCGTACTAACCACTACACCACCGTACTAACCACTACACCACCGTACTAACCACCGCACCACCGTACTAACCACCGCACCACCATACTAACCACTACACCACCATACTAACCACTACACCACCGTACTAACCACTACACCACCGTACTAACCACTACAACACCGTACTAACACTACACCACCGTACTAACCACTACACCACCATACTAACCACTACACCACCGTACTAACCACTACACCACCGTACTAACCACTACACCACCGTACTAACCACTACACCACCATACTAACCACTACACCACTATACTAACCACTACACCACCATACTAAACACTATACTAACCACTACACCACCTTACTAACCACTACACCACCATACTAACCACTACATCACCATACTAACCACTACACCACCATACTAACCACTACACCACCATACTAACCACTACACCACCATACTAACCACTACACCACCGTACTAACCACTACACCACCATACTAACCACTACACCACCATACTAACCACTACACCACCGTACTAACCACTACACCACCATACTAACCACTACACCACCATACTAACCACTACACCACCATACTGACCACTACACCACCATACTAACCACTACACCACCATACTAACCACTACACCACCATACTAACCCC
Organism: Megaleporinus macrocephalus; assembly: GCA_021613375.1. NCBI lineage: Eukaryota > Metazoa > Chordata > Actinopteri > Characiformes > Anostomidae > Megaleporinus > Megaleporinus macrocephalus. Next base: position 7,237,531 of record CM038727.1, on the reverse strand, counting down.
TACACCACCGTACTAACCACTACACCACCATACTAACCACTACACCACCATACTAACCACTACATCACCATACTAACCACTACACCACCATACTAACCACTACACAACCATACTAACCACTACACCACCGTACTAACCACTACACCACCTTACTAACCACTACACCACCATACTAACCACTACACCACCTTACTAACCACTACACCACCATACTAACCACTACACCACCTTACTAACCACTACACCACCATACTAACCACTACACCACCGTACTAACCACTACACCACCTTACTAACCACTACACCACCATACTAACCACTACACCACCTTACTAACCACTACACCACCATACTAACCACTACACCACCATACTAACCACTACACCACCATGCTAACCACTACACCACCGTACTAACCACTACACCACCGTACTAACCACTACACCACCGTACTAACCACTACACCACCATACTAACCACTACACCACCATACTGACCACTACACCACCATACTAACCACTACACCACCTTACTAACCACTACACCACCATACTAACCACTACACCACCATACTAACCACTACTCCACCATACTAACCACTACACCACCCTACTAACCACTACACCACCATACTAACCACTACACCACCATACTAACCACTACACCACCGTACTAACCACTACACCACCATACTAACCACTACACCACCATACTAACCACTACACCACCGTACTAACCACTACACCTTTTTTACCAGAGCTTTAAATTTGTACAATAATCGCAAAATTGATAGTGATAGAACGTTTATCCCCTTCACAGTGGTTCTGTCTCAGGCAGCACTAGTAAACTGGTAGATTTACCGGCGAGACATCTCGCCTGCAGGGCTCCTATCACCGCGAGCGCCTGGCAGGCTGGCGCTGGAGAAAGAAGACATATTAATAGTCTCCGACACGTGTTATTTCTTTTTGTCTCTCTATTCTCACTCCTTCTTTTCATCTTTCAGTCTCTCTCCTCACTCCCTTTTGTCTTTCACCCTCTCTTTCTCTCACTCCAAGTTCTCTTGCTCTTCCTCTCTCTCTCTCTCTCTCTCGCGCACACACAGGTTTCTGGGCCGAGGGCAGCAGTTTATGAATGACAGATTCAGGCCTTGCTCAGTGATCTTGCTCTGAATGGAGCTCAACGAGGGGACAGTTTTGGCACTCCAGCTACTCTCCATTCACAGCCACTCTATTCTCCCTACAGGCTCCTTCGCCAGTCCTCCTGTCTTCTCCTCGCTTCCTTTTCTTTTCCCACAGCGGGTCAGCGGCATTTTTCAGTTTAGGTAGATCAGATGATGGGCTCTACAGTTGAGCCAGGCGTTAATGGGTGGATGAAACTGGCTGTTGTTTAGAGCCACTCACTCTTATTGACTGGCCTGACTTGCTGTGTCATGTTATAAAGCACTGGCACTGCGGCATTCACTGAGCTGCAACGTCTTTTCACCCTGGAAGTGTCACACAGTCTACTGACGGAAAGAGTCAACGTCAAAACTGACTAAACAACAAAATAACCTTTATGTCATATCACACCTATAAGTGTCTGTCAGTTCTA
>CM038727.1:7195941-7230941 GCA_021613375.1 Megaleporinus macrocephalus | reverse complement strand
GTTAAATATTAATTAAGTGTTATCTTTCAGTTTAACAAACATTGTCCATTTATCTCCATATTTGGTGATTGTTATTTTTCTACATCATTTGAACGTACCAGCTGCCATTTACATTGTATAAAAACTTCACAGTAAAGGAACCAATAGAAAGGTTCCAAAATAACTTGGAAAACATTTTGGTTCCATTGACTTGCATTAAAAGTAAATACTGTTTTTGGCCTCTCCTGTAAAGTTGGCATTTTGGCGATACTTGGTTTACAATGGACGGTGACGATATGTAAAATGTCTTCATGTGACTTGTTAGTTTGGTAATGTTTGGTCGTGTTGACATATCTGTTGTCATAAACAATAAACAACAAATCGTACAGTCATATGTAGAGACGTGTTTAAAACAATAAATTCATAACTCATTCTTAATGATGGTCAACACCGGAATGTTATTAAAAGACCTGGAAAAAGCTTACATTACATTCATAGCCTCTTTATTAATGAATTTGCAAGGCTGTAATGTATAAGTAGGGCATATTTATTCTCATTCACCACTACCTGAACCATATGAAGCGCCTATGGGTAAATTTATATATATATATATATATATATATATATATATATATATATATATATATATATATATATATATATACATATATATATACACAGGTCATCAGTCCATAGCATGGCCAATTTACACACACACACATATATATATATATATATCTCCCAGACCCAAAATACTGTAATTTAACTAGACATTGTTAGTGTAAATTGGCCATGCTATGGACTGATGACCTGTCCATGGTGTACCCCGCCTTCGCCATATGACTCTGGGATTGGCTCCAGCCTCCCTATATTATAAATTTAGTTTAAGCTTACTATAATATTGGAATGAGACAGTTTATGAAACATGATTAAAGCTATTTCTAGAGTACTGAAAGAGTGTAATCTATTAACATTGACCTCATAACCCAACAAACACTTACTAACACTTAGAAAAAACATAGACCAGCTTTTCCGTCCTGTTAGAATCTGAACCCTGTCCACCCAGATCGCCACCCTGTGCTGATTCTAAGCAGTCTCTGTTGGAGAGAAGCACGATCTCTCTGCTCAGTGCTTCTGTGTGATTGATAAGTCGGCTAGATTGAGTGTGTCGTGTATGTGTGTGGTCTGTTTCCAGTACGAAGATAGAGAAGGAGAAGCGAGAGCACGCCAAGCAGCACGGAATGATCCGCACCGAGATCACGGGCGCTGAGATCGCAGAGGAGATGGAGAAGGAGCGACGCCTGTTTCAGCTCCAGATGTGTGAGGTCAGTAGCAGGGGGGCGGTCAGGGTTATTTAAGCTTCTCTTGGTATTTGGGTTCTTTGAGTACCGTGCAAAAGTCCGAGACCACCATTTCACTCCCTTAGTTTACAGTCAAAGCGAAACGTTATTCATTCTTTAACTTCAGAAAATTGCACGGACGCCTCCGTATCCAGGGTAACTCAGGAAACTCACTTTCACACCTCCAAGCTGGTGTAGCATTTTCCACTAACATAACCCTGAACTCGTTCAGAGATGTTGAGGTTCTGGACTCTGGGGTGGTCCGTCCACTGTTCTGAGAGCAGCAGCAGCTTCTTTGTTTGATGTGTTTCCATATCTTCTTTTCTCAGTGAGGAGCTTCTTGAACAGCTACTCATCCTTTCAGAGCCCATAGGTCTGAATGTGGAGCTTCATGTTCTCTTCTCGCTCAAAGATTTCTAATAGATCTTTCTGATGGGGACACTTTTAGTGGGTCTACAAGTTCTTCCAGGTATTCCAGGTGGTTGTTAGGAATGCCATTTCCTCTACATTTTTTTTAAAGCCCAGTTTTTTTTTGTTCATTTCTTTTTTACTCCTTCCTTAAGAAAATAGTGACGACCCCAATTTTAAATGTAGGCGGGTAACCAATACTAGCTCTAACTTAATTAATCTGGTATATATTTGATTACATTGTACAGTTTCTCATTAAAATATATCTTATGTATTATAATTATAACATGATAGTCATATATATATATATATATATATATATATATATATATATATATATATATATATATATATATATATATATATATATATAAAGAAAACCTATTTTTGTGTATTTAGTAAATAGTAAATAGTAAAAAGTCACATATTTTTATATTTTTCTGTGGCGTGTACATGTAAACACCTAGCAGCTTCTCTGGTAGACCTGAAAGTTATTTATGTCATATGTGGTACCTGTTCACTTGCCATGCATCAGACTAGTCAGACACCCCACTGCTCAGTGACGCAGCCAACCAACGGAGGTGCACTGCAGGCAGGCCAGTGGACATGCTAGACTGGCTCACTCGCCGCTATGCTAAAGGCTAAATCAAGACTAAAGGCTGGTGGTTGTTTACACTCCCTTGGCCCACAATATAAACTCAGACTGTGAGAGCCACACAGCAGCAGATGAGTGTTAAGATGAGCAGATAGCAGCTCCTGTTAGTGTTTTCCTGCAGTTACCTATTTAGCCATGAGCTTGTTTACTGCTGCTCGTCATCCCACACCACCAAGTTTAGTCTTATGACATGCATCCAGGCATCTGTGCATGTGCACATCAGTAATTGCTTTATGGTGTCTGCTTAGGTATTAGTAGCCCCATCATTGATATTGGACTTAAGTGGTATCTGTATCACATACATCACTGTATTTATTTAAAACGTAGACTCCACACTTTTCTCTCCAGCAGTCTTTACTTGAACAAATGACTCATAAACTAAAGAGAATGTTAATTAGGGAGAGAATGAAAATTGGGATGCATGACTGGAGCCCTACAAAGAAATATATCAGATTTACATCAGAAATATATCAGATTTACAGAATTGTAGTGTCTGACTTTCCTGCAGGTCAGCTTTTAGATTATTAAATCACAGACACCTAAAACACAGTCACTCACCTGCTCACCTACTAGACTATCAATCATGTTTAATGCCATAAATAGCATTAGTGGTGCCGTTTAGTCCAAGACTAAGTGACCCTACCAGCTTAACCCTTTCATGCATGGTGTCCATGCTTGTGGGCAGTTCATAATAAAGCATATGAAATGCATTTCACCCTCCAAACAACTAGATCATAGGCAGAATCATAAGTCTTCCTGCTCCAATGTAACAAAATCCATTCTCCTGAATTCTATTGTACTCTTGAGTGCTGAGTCTAGCATGGCTGACAATACTACACATGCAGAAAATATCTGTTCAAGGTTTCAATTAAAAATTTGAACAATTAAAAATATTTCAAATAGTGTCAAATAGACTGTAATGAACATGATTTGATATATTAAACTTATTTTCTCTTATTTTAGATGTTTTTTTATAGCTCAGAAACCAACTGTCCACTGTATGTGGAGGCTATAAATATAAAATATAAAAATGCAACATTTGTATGTTTATTTTTTATATGTTGTATAGATGTATAAAAGTAATACAAGTTATAAGTATCACGTTTCCCTCTGTCCAGACTGTTTTAAGGGATTTCACAGTAAGAAATAAGAGTACTGTAACAAACATGTCTTGCTATTGCCGGCCACCTACATCTATCACAGGATTTGCAGCAAAATTCCAGCCTGAACAGATTTATTAAAGTTTCTATTAATTGTGCTTTCAGCATGCTTTTAACAGAACCAAACTTATTTTATTGTATTTTATTTTATGAAAAGAAGAGGAAACCTCACAGATTTTCTAATATTTAGCCCTTTTTATTTACAAAATTACAAAAACGAAGCTTAAAGTTCAGCATTGTTTGTATAAAATGCTAGTTTACAATATCATACATTTAAAAGTTCATAAAAGATTTGAGGTAAGATATAAGCGTTCTTGGAAACACTTAAGATGTTTATAAAAATCGTATGTTCTTCTGTTTTTTACGCCGCTAATGCAGAGTGTCCACATACATGGACAGTTCAATAACTTTTTAATAAAACTGATTTTTATGTAAAACGAAATTTCAAATGATTTTTTATGTAGATCTGAGCAAGAAAAGCATTTTAAAAATTATTAAAATATATATATATATTTATTTTTTTTAATTATTTATGCATGAAAGGGTTAATATGCAGCAGTTTTCAATAAGATAAGACATAACTTATATAAGGTCCCGGTCTGAGGGTCGTGGCTGTATCTCTGTATCAACTCCGTATCATGATCTACTGTGTTTTTCCACATGTAGTCATCGTGGCTTTTTCTAGCGTACGTCTTCAGCCACACTTGAAGGCTTTCCACAAAGTGGTCGAATACCAAAGCAGGAAGTTCCTGTTGCTCGGTAACAAAACAAACAGGCCGTTTTTAACCTGAAGGTAATGTCATTGTGTCACACCAAGTACTACAAATTTTAACACTGGCAACAACGTTAGGCCTCCTCTCTCCTGCATGTTCCACAACAGCTCCTAAGGCGAGGGTTCACAGTGCAGGGCTTTGGACAGTTGAGCAACTTCTAAGAATGTTTATGAGAGCTGATTAAAATCTAGTCCGTAACTAAGAGCAGGAGCATAGAGCAGGTTTGCAGAGGTGTTACGATCCTTATCGAAAGGCTTGCTGCTTATTTATTTGTTTAGTATATTTTCAGGCTGGAGTGTATGCGCTGCACAGTGTCTCTGGCTTTCAACCTAAACCACAGATAGATTTCGATAACAGCCACAGTGTCCTCAGCAGCCACACCCATGTGTAGTCACTGTTTTAGCTTAGAATTTAGGCTGGCTTTATGCAGCGTGCACTCTTTTAACCGATTATAGCTTTTTGGGTTATCCATCAATAGGCCCATTTAACGTATCCCTTATTTGAACGATATACGAGTCCATATATAATATACAATTGGTATATATTTGAATGTGTTGTTCTTAAAATGCCACAGAAGCATTACTAAACCTTAACACTCAATACTTAACATAAAATAAGCTCCAAACTCAACATTAACCAGTGCATCACCCAACAAATTGCTTAGAAAGGAGACTAACTTAGCTTAGCCGGCCCCAGAGCAGGTTAAATTCTGTCAACACCAACCACTCAACTCTACAGCAACTCAGTTTTGCTAAGATTTGAGTCTATATTTCCACAAGTTGTGGAAATTGAACCTGTGTTATTGAGTATGAAGCTTCTGTTTTTCACTCTGGTTCTAACTAGGACAGTATAGCATGGCTATAGGCTCTACACATGGAAACATGTTCCTCAAATTTGAGACTTCAAAACAGTGTGAAGCTGTTTTAGCCTGCGCGCTAAATATAATACCAGGGTTTTGGCGGGCCAAGGACTTCTGATTGTCTCAAAATCTAAATTCCTGGAACTCCTTAAACATTAGATTAAAAGTTCTACTGCACATTAGCAAAAAAACACAAAAACATTTAGGAAAAGTTCGTCGTTCAGCTGCTTCACTCACAGTCAGCGAGCTTCCATCTTTTGGTGTTTTTATTTAACTAGAGCTGCAGCACTGGTCTACCTCAGGGTGGCGCTGCAGTAAGTTGGTTCACCCAGTTGGTCCTTCATAGGCCAGCAACTGGAATTTTTGCCAGGATACCTCTAAAGACTTTCCAAAAATGCTTATAAATCTGAAAATGTACCCAGTTTGTCAAGAGACTGCTGGAAGGAGAGTAATAGTAACTTATTTCGAATACAAGACGAGATGTGTAAGATCTCAGTTATTGTGTGGAAGACCTACCAAACTAGAGAAGAGCATTTCCAGAAGATGAACTGGTAAACCAGATGTTTTGTTCTACTGAAATTAGCGTCAGCGCTTCTGTGGCAAGTGAGTTAGCAGTCAGCCAACGTGAACCCTCCCGAATATAAGGGGGTATACTGGACTATTCTACTGCAGGCCAGTGCCAAGAGGTCATTACTCAGTTATCCAATCACCATGCTACATTGAACCCAACGCCTTTTCCTTCTGTAGCATGAAAATAAGCTTTTATTTTGCGTGGAAAGCACTGCCCCAGATGTTGGCCTACATGTACTCCACACATAGCCCAAACTGGTTTGCTCCTTTAGATTTAAGTCTTTGTCCACCACACTGAAACAGATCAACCGTTTATTAAAAAAGGTGTCAAAAGTATTCACCTTCATTACTCAGGTAGAAGTACAGATACTAGGGTTTAAAAATACTTCTGTAGAAGTTGAAGTATCAACTCAAGCTTTTACTCCAGTAAAAGTGTAAAAGTACTGCTTTCAGAACTACTTAAAGTATAAAAGTAAAAGTAATGTAAGGGAAATATACCATTAAAAACAAAAGCTTAGGCTGCACCACAGGGGTCTATAGTGCTCTAGCCCACCTCCCCAAAAAGCCCATTCTTCTAAAAGCCATAATGACTATAATGTTATATTAAAATGTTAATGTTGATACATTTGGGATGCGCTAGGCTTCCTGTTTCAGCCACATATACGCCCATTAAACATGAATGTAGTTTAGTACAATGTAAATATATTAAAGAAGCATATCTGTTACTACTGAACATTAACATGTGTTTATGGAGCAGAAGATATGATGACTAGTTGTCTATAAGTATTGTAATGAAGTCAAACTTCAAAGTTATCAATAATCTTTACTGGAATGTAAATGTACATGAATGAAAACAAGCTGAAATGAAATAGGAGTAACGAGACTATGTTTAAAATAGAAGTAAAAAGTCAGCTGAAAAATAATTACTCCAGTAAAGTATAAATAACCAACGTTTCTACTTAAGTAAGGTAACAAAGTATTAGTTCTTCTTTACTTGATACCTCTGTTTATTAGATAGATAAATTTGGCGTCTGTTGTCTACAGCCTTTTAAAGCATGAAAGTGAAAGGTGGTCTTTGAATTTTGCCTGGTACTGTTCTTTCCAGCCCCTTGATGGGAGTTTGAATAATTGAGTGGTCTGATTGTCCAATTGCAAGCATATTAACAGGAACACAATGTACCCGACTGAAACTCCTTCAGAGAGAATATAACTAGAAATCTGCTTAAGGACGTCGTCCGTGCTCTCTTAACCCAAGCAACACAGTCTAGGCTACGAGACGCTCCCGCACACAAAGAGCTCGACTGCGGTATGGATTACGTTCCGGAGCGCAGATGCGAAGTGGTGTGCTGTGGGGACTCTGCAGCAAGCTGTTCTGGATTTTCCCGCTGCAGGATAAACCGGGATTAAGATTATGTTTTATTCATCCGTTCGGTAGCCGTCTTTTTTTTTTTTGTGTGTCTGGAGAGCTGTCGTGCCATGCTATTTTCAGACAGCACAAGCTCTGCCGTGCAAACACGCCCCTCCTCAGGCATCTGCGCCGCCACGGAAATGAGAACACCTAAGCCTGTAACAGTTTTCTAAGCTAATGCTCGTCGCAACAGCGTCGCAGGGGCTGCCGAAATGCGTTCCGGTGCTTGCCGGCAACCACGGCTGCGTCAGTCTGAGGGCTGTAAAGTTTCAGTTTGTCTTTGTGCAGCATGTACAGCAAACCAGTCGGTTTATTTGGACAGTTGAACCAAAACAAACCAGACCTCTGTATGGGTCTTGTTTGCTTCACTAATGTTGCAGAGGCCTGTTGGTGGCGAAGCAGGAAGGCTTTGGCTTCTTCACGTACGGTTCTTTTGTCTTTGTATTTGCAGTACCTGATCAAAGTGAACGAGATCAAGACCAAAAAGGGCGTGGACCTGCTGCAGAACCTGATCAAGTATTACCACGCACAGTGCAAGTAAGTTATGCCATGCAAGTTATGGGGCAGTCGTGAGCTGGAGGTTGGGGGAACATGCCTCGCGACCAGAAGGTCGCTGGTTCGATCCCCTCAACCAACAGGACACGACTGCATTGCTGTTGAGCGAGACACTCAACCCAACTGGTACAGTGGATAGGGTGGCCCAGCACCAAGTGTGCTCACTGCCCCCTAGTGTGCATTAATGTGTGTGTAAGTGGGTGTTTCACTGCACAGCTGGGTTTAAATGCCTGTGCATGCAAACACAAATAGCTAATATTTCTAAATTCTACTATAAAACAGGTATTAGCACAAATAGCACTGCAGCTCCTGATGGCTGTTTTGTTACTGTAGAATACTGTAGTGGTCCCAGCTGACCACATATATACTGTGTACTACATATACACACACTTAAACGTTACGGAAAATAGAATTTTTTCATTGTATCATAGTGTACAATATTTTTCATTATCCCTGTGCAATTAAGAAGCAACGTGCAATTATTTGTAAATACAATCTTATTGTATCTACATATTATTCACTATTCATAGTATTACTATTAAAACTATTAAAACTGTCCAAACCTTTGACTGATATATAAATAAAGGGCCAAGATATCATATGTTTCATGTAAATATCTGTGCATGCTAAAGCTGAAACTGATTCTGGTACTGATGCCAGTACATTAGATCAATTTGGTCATGCATAAAAAATACCATCTCCATTTTGGTCATATTTTGTATACATTGAACAATATAACGTGTTCCAAAACTATATATATATATATATGCTCCTTTAATGTGCTCTGGATATATAAAACTGAATATATAAACTCACAGAAATGAAAAAGTACATTTATAAGTGAATAAATGTGTTGTTCTAGTGCTTGAATTATTTGAAACCAGTAGCTCTGCATACCAGACAGGTTATATTACAAAATACATTCCAGGAATGTTTTAGATTTCTATCAGGTGCGAACCGTGACTGCAGTATGACTTTCTTTGCAGCTGTGAAACCCACTATTGGTAACTTCTCTTGCCCATGTCAGGTCAAGTGGTCTGCTTTGACTTTCCTCAGTGTAACGTGTATACACTGGAACGCTGTGGAGCACTGACCTCACGGTGTAACACAAAACACCAGAACGTTATACAGCCCTACACCGAGTGGAGATACGTAACAGTGTGAAACGAGTTTCATTGATATGTTTGAGGTGTTGATGGTGGGTAAAGACCTGCCTGATGATCTTAGCTGTCCTGCCATCCGAGAGGCTGCAGTTCTCTTATGCTGACCGTACACCAAATGATTTTCAAGCGATTTTACGTTTGGAGACAAATTTCCAGTTTCGGAATAAAATCTTAGAGTCTTGCTGGAGTTGAGTCGTGCCGCTCGTCCTCGTTCTGATAAAATCAAACGTGTTTAATATTATCATAAGTCTGAAGTCTTGGCTCACACAAATAGTGACGTGAACTTTGTTGACAACCAATAGGAGAGCTCTGTTCACCACCAAACGGGAAGCCGCAAGGAACACGCCCCCGCGTGCAGCTCCTCCAACACGGTCTGTGAGGAAAGTCTGGCGGGTAAAGAAGTTAGACATAGAGGGGAGTCTGGCGAGGGTTCGGAAACTGTGGTTCTCCTGGACTTTACAGAAGGAGGAGAAACTGGTGAAGCTGTGGAGTGAGCTTTGGAGTGAGCTGTGGAGTGAGAAAGAGTGCTTGTTTGATGTGTCTTCCCATTTATTTCCAATGAGAAATAATCTCAAAAGGAATCTACTTATAGTCTTGTAAATAGTGACTCTGAAAGACCCCCAGTCTTTGCAAAATCATAGCCTGTGACTAGTGTTTAGATGTGAGAGGGAGTGAGACTTTAATCTATCTAACGTCTTTTCAGAGTCTTTTAAAAGTCTTCTAGAGTATGCTCAGCATTACCAGACAGTGAACCAACTGGACAGGCCACTCTCTACTGTCCCCCCATAGAATGTAGGTTTGCTCTCTTGGTCCTGGAAATGAAGTCACTGCTGGGCTTGTGAGATTCGGTAGAGTCTAGTTTTCTCTCGTTTCCAACCCTGTTGTAAGTGTTAATCACTGCCTTAGAGGTCGAGAGCCGTAGCTCAGAGAGGACAGTGATGGTGTTTCCTACATCCTGGTGAAATGTCAGCGTCCTCTGAACCCCAGAAAGTGATGAGCTGAGAAAGACCAGCGTTAGCACTATCTTTGGCCCATCGACACATCAGCAGAGTCAAGGTCCTATTGATTTCAGAGCACTTACTTTGCAGTTCGGGACCTTGTTATGTCATCGTGTTCTAGAGGGGAGCTCCAAAAATACCACTAGACAACGTTTTCCTCTTTAGTGCCTCACTGAGCTTTTCTCAAGATTTCCCAGATGCTGAAGCGCACTGCCGTCTCCAGTTTGTTCACCTCACACCGCACGCCGTGTGCAGTGTTTCCCTCTGAAGAGGCTTTAAATAAGAACAAACATTAGGATCTTATTGGCAAACTTTGTTTACTCTATTCAGACTGGACTAGTTGTAAATGGGGAGTTGGAGTAATGTAATATCACTACAGGATGTCTGTTAAAAATATAAGAAATCACTGCCGGACTGAGAATAGTCCACCAACCAAAAATATCCAGACAACAGCGTCCGGTGGGCAGTGTCCTGTGACCACTGAGAGTGTGATAACTAGCCTAATAGCCCACATATAGTTGTAGTCCAAAGAAACATGTATCTGCAAAACAATAGCTCTTGTTTACATTGTGTGAGAATTTCATGATGGACCAATGAAAATGCTCCAAAATAGCATGGACAACATTCTGGTTCCATTGACTTCCATTGTTTTTGTCCTTTCTGGTAAAGTTACTGTGAGACTGCCTCTACCTGTGCAGCTTCTAAAGCTTTGCTATCCAGATTTCAAACAGAGACTCTTTTCTTTGGTGTTTAGTTTATTAAACTGTAAATACTGTTTGATCAGAGGAGGACGGGTCTCCACTTGGTGGATGAGTCTGGTTCCTCCCAAGGTTTCTTCCTCCAGTCTGAGGGAGGTGTTCTTGCCACTGTTGCCTCTGGTTTGCTCACTGGGGGGGGGGTATATGTTGTAACTGTCTGTTTTCAAAACCCTGTAAAGCTGCTTTGAGACAGCATCATTGTAAAAAGCGCCACACAAATAAACTTAAATCGACTTACACTAGAGCTGTTAGCTGTAGCCCCGGAGCCAAAGAGTAAAACATCCACTCTGGTTCACGTCTATGGACGGGAACTAGGAAAGCGTAACAGCGTCATTAAAAACCTTATTGTTCGTATAAATTTTTTGGCATTTTCACTTTTTCGGCTGAACAGGTTCAAAAGTTTTGGCTTAAGGTTCTTCACGTGCGGCAGCAGCACATTCCACCACACCAGTAACACGGGGTTGTCCGTGGACGTGACTGGTTGGCGCTACCAAACGCGGATATCGACCGATATATTAAAAAAATTGCTAATATCAGACGATCTGTAATTCAGAGTTATATATTTGTGATTTTGTACAGTTCTCATCTAATACCTGCTTTGACTGCTCAGTACTTCATTAAGCTAAATCAAGATTACTGCTGAAGGAACTGAATACATTCATACAATGTCTGGGGCGTCCAGGAGAAATCTGGAACTACACTTTGTTCTTCAAACTGGATCAAGATCTGATCTACTTCTCTCACAATAAGATATTCATGTTACTTTGTATTGTATGTATGATTATTTACATCAGTTCAGTTCTGCATTGCCTGATGAGCTGAATGAGTTCTATGCTCGCTTCGATGTCTTCAACCTTGACCAACTGAAGGACATTGCGGCCAAGGAGAGCACACAGAACCCATCACTCATTGTAACAACAGTGGATGTGCGCAGGAACCTGATGAGAATCAACCCACGCAGAGCAGCAGGCCCAGACAACATCCCCGGGCGTGCGCTCAGGGTTTGCTCATCAGAGCTGGCTGATGTGTTTGTAGACATATTCAATCTGTCACTCACGCAAGCTTTTGTGCCATCCTGTTTTAAGACCACCACCATCGTGCCCCTCCCAAAGAAAAGTAATGTGAGATGCCTAAATGACTATCGCCCTGTTGCACTCACTTCAATCGTGATGAAGTGCTTCGAGAGGATAGTCATGACTCACATCCAGAAGACCATTCCCAACACTATAGATCCTTTACAGTTCGCATACCGCCGGAACCGGTCTACAGACGACGCAATCAACGCTGCTCTTCACAAAGCCCTCACACACCTGGAGGGCAAGGACACATATGTCAGAATGCTCTTTATTGACTACAGTTCAGCATTCAACACGGTCATCCCACACAGACTCTCAGAAAAGCTCCTCACCCTCGGACTGACACCAGCCCTCTGCAACTGGGTGCTGAACTTTCTAACAGACAGACCCCAGTCAGTCAGAGTCGGCAGCTGCACATCCAGCACAAGAACAGTGAGCACAGGGGTCCCTCAAGGCTGTGTGCTGAGCCCCCTTCTGTACACGCTCTTCACATACGACTGCGTGGCCTCCCAGAACAACACCAGCATCATCAAATTTGCTGATGATACTACAGTCATTGGACTGATCACTGGTGGGGAAGAGACAGCGTACAGGAAGGAGGTGGCTGAGCTGGTGGCCTGGTGTCATGACAACAATCTTTCCTTGAATGCAGACAAGACCAAGGAAATGATTGTTGATCCAAGGAGGAAGCGAGAGCTACACACACCCCTGTACATAGGGGAGACTGAGGTAGAGAGGGTGAAAACCTTTAAGTTTCTTGGCATTCACATCAGTGAGGATCTCAGCTGGTCCCACAAAGATCATCATCAGGAAGTCCCAGCAGCGACTGTACTTTCTGAGAAGGCTGAGAAAATTTGGTATGCCAACCAAAATTCTCAGCACCTTCTACAGGAGTATGATTGAGAGTGTTCTTACCAGCTCCATCATCGTCTGGTATGGAAACTCTACTGCTCAGGACAGAAAGGCTCTCCAGCGTGTGATCAAAACTGCACAGTCCATCTCAGGAGCAGCCTTCCCCTCACTACAGAACATCTACCACACCAGGGTCACCAGGAGGGCCCACAACATAATCAGGGACAGTACACACCCCCAGCACACACTCTTCACACGTTTACCTTCAGGCAGACGTTACAGGAGTGTGAAGTCCAGGACCACAAGACTGACAAACAGTTTCTACTCACAGGCCATCAGGCTTGTGAACACCTCACGCACTACCTCTCTACCCTCTCCTATCTGAACTGGTTTTAACTGGTCTGATTTAAACTGCACCTTACACTCACTGTACTGTCAGAATACTGTTTACATTCACTACTCACACAAACATTATTGTTTACATTTGTTACTTGCAACTTGCACTTTATGGCTGCTGCTCTTCATACTTGCACATAAAAGCACACATAACTTTTATTTTTATTCTTTAACTATAAAAATATTTTTATCTACTTCAACTTATATTGTTATACTTTGTATATTTTGTATATATATTTTTTATTTCTTTTATTTGTTATCTTTATCTATTGGTGAATGGAGGAGCAGCAAAGTAAGAATTTCATTGTACAGTGTAACTGTCTGTTCTGCTGTACATATGACAATAAAACTCTTGAATCTTGAATCTTCTAATCAGATCTGCTGTTCTTACTGGTGAACATACACTTATTGATCAGATAAAGGCTTTTGAATCAGCTTAAGGCACTCTTTTGCACAGTACTGTATGGATGATGACACTTTCAAGCTACCTCCTGGTCTTAAAGTGTTTAAACTGCTAACGTTTTATATTTTGTGCTTGTGCCGTTTTCGTTGTTGCAGACAAATCCCGGTCTGTGTACCTGCTTCAGATCTCATAAATATGCACCAGAGATTCCCAGATGGGTCTTAACAACAGTGGGGGGGTGTTGAAGCATGCGGGCGCGGAATGCGCGGCTCTGACTCATCGTGTTTAACTCGGGCGTCTTTGACAGGTCGTTAGGGTCTGCAAGCTGTTAGTCATCTGGATTGGTAATTAAGGCTGCTCGTTCGCACTTCTGCTGCACCTGAAGTGAATGTTTTGAGGAAGAGTCTAAGATTGCCGTAGGTAGCCAGCTGAGAAGACTGAAAGTTCAAGAGCGTTCTCAAATGGCTTCCTAGTTCAGTAGTTAGGATGCTGCCCAGGAAGTCAGACCTTCTCTCTGGTATATTATTGTACAAGTCGCTCCAGTGCTCTGGAGCTTCAGTTTCCTGAACGTTCCCACAGTGTCCTATTAAAACCAGCGAGCAATGTTTACTGTGGTCCACTGACCGGTTACATCTCTTTAACTGGTAAAACGTTACATATGTATTTTTTTATGCTTGTGAATTGAGTCGTTTGGGTTTTTTGGGAGTCCCGTTAGAAGATCATGTACGTACAGTAAGTATATATATAGTGTGTGTGTGTCTGTATGTTTAATACAGTTGTGTAATGTTCTATAGTACATTTGTCTATTTGTCTGAAAATAAATCAGAGGATAAAAAACTATTTAAGAAAACATTTAAATTTTGCTGTCTTCACTTCTCACCTAAAATAAAAAGGCAATAGTGATTTGATTTATATTGAGATATATATCGATATCAACTGATATGAAAAAAAATATTGTGATAAGATTTTTTTCCTTATCGCCCAGCCCTAGCTCCATGGAACAACCTAATTCTCTGATACATCTTATTTTCAAGTCAAGTCAAGTGGGTTTTATTGTCATTTCAACTACATACATAGTACACAGTGAAACGAAACAACGTTCCTCCAGGACCATGGTGCAACATAGACAGTGCATACAAGACACAAGTGCAACACAAACAAACAAGTGCGGACAGACAACACAACACAACACAGTACAGACAACACAACACAGTACAGACAGAGAATAATAAATAATCGCTGGTAGTGTGCAAATTGTGCAGTGTGTAATAAATAGAGTCCAGTGAGGTAGTAGAGTTATTAGTGCAATGCTTTGTGCAAAACTGCTTCCCTATTTGTCTGGGGTAAATGGAGAGTGAGAGTGAGAGAGAGAGAGAGAGAGAGAGAGAGAGAGATTGTACATGTACCAGAAAGATATCAGTTCAGACGTTGAGTTGTGTTGAGAAGTTTGAAGTCTTGGGGGAAGAAGCTGTTGGTCGTGTTGGACCGGACGCTGCGGTACCTTCTTCCTGATGGCAGGAGGGAGAACAGTCTGTGTGAAGGGTGGGTGGGGTCATCCACAATGCTGGTTGCTTTGCGGATGCAGCGGGTGGTGTAAATGTCCAAGACGGAGGGGAGAGAGATTCCGATGATCCTCTCAGCTGTCCTCACAATGCGTTGAAGGGACTTGCGGTCAGAGGCTGTGCAGGTCCCAAACCAGGCAGTGATGCAGCTGCTTAGGATGCTCCATATGGTTCCCCTATAGAACTGTCCCATCCAGTTAGTGATGTGCGTATTATGGTCATACCGGGACCAATATCCGATCTTAATATCGGATTGGTGCATCCCTAGTAAGCATTCCTAATAGAAGTTAAGCCATGGATCAGATTCTCCAAGATTTAGTAGCTAGTAACTGACATGACCACTAAAATTGAGATCAGAGTCCATTAGCACACCAGGCTTTACATACTAGTTCTTTACACTTCAATGGTTCTCAAAACCAAATAGGCAGCTAACTAGTGCCACTACTCGCTATTTCCGAATAAAATAGTCTGTTTTATCTTAATTCAACTGCGGAAAATGCTGTCCCATCCAGTTAGTTATGTGCGAAAAGAAGCCCAAAGTTTTTGGGGAGAGGGCCCAAGTAAACCGGAGTATCTTCTGCATAGCTGTAGTAAAGACATCCCATGGTTCTGTCTGCATAGCTGTGGTGAGAGACCCCGTAGTCTCGTCTGCATAGCTGTGGTAAAAGACCCCGTAGTCTCTGTTACCAAGAAGAAGCATGTATAAATTCAATAAAAGCAGCCCAGAAGCTGGACCCTGGGGGACACCACCGTTTACTGGCACTCCTTCAGAAACATTCTTTTCTGTTTCAATAAGATAGCTCCTTCCTTGTAGGTGTGAACTGAAGAATGATGGGACAGCTCCAACCCAGGTCTCAAGTCTTTCTATGAGTATTTTATGGTCAGAGGCAGCACTGATATCAAGCAGGAGTTGAGCACATACTTGTCTGGAGTCTGTATTCAAAACGAATGTTATTACTAACCTTAATTAGAGCCGTCTCTGTAGTATGATTGGGTTGAAATCCTGGCTCACTTTTGCCTAAGCAGCTAGGCTTAAGGGACAGAAAGCCAGTTAGTTGTTTGAGACAATTTTCTCATTGATTTTTTCCACTGAAAGGTAGAAATAGGGTTGTAATTGCTTACAGTGTTGCTTACAATAATATTACAATCTATATTTACTGTAATAGAGCTAGATTTGACAAGTATTGCCATTTATTTACTCATTTTATGAGCAAAACACTGTTTAAAGTAAAGTAAAGTAACCGGCTACAGCTTATAGGTCAACTAGGCCCTTTTGAAAATATTCAGTTACAGACTTTAAATTAAAATCTTTACTGACATCATCAGATGTATATTCAGTCATCAGCGGGCTGCGTATTAGCTACTGCTGCTGTGAATTGTTTAGGTGAACCTCTGGTAGCTTCATGCTAGCAATTCTGGCAGAAACGAGCAGAAAGGCCTAACTGCATTAAACCAGAGGTGCTCAATCCTGATCCTCAAGATCTACAGCCCTGCAGAGCTCAGGTCCAACACACTTATCTCATATAGTCAGAAGCCCATAAAAGCCTTGAGTAGATGGATCATGTTTGTTAGAATAGTATTGGAGCTGAACTTTGCAGGGTGGAAGGTCTTCAGGACCAGGATTAAGCACCCCTGCATTAAACATTGCAATGTGTATGACTAACACAAGACTGTATCTGGGTCCCAGTGTGAACCCAGGCTGTAAACACACGGCTGTATCTGGGTCCCAGTGTAAACCCAGGCTGTAAACACAAGACTGTATCTGGCTCCCAGTGTAAACCCAGGCTGTAAACACAAGACTATATCTGGCTCCCAGTGTAAACCCAGGCTGTAAACACAAGACTGTATCTGGGTCCCAGTGTAAACCCATGCTGTAAACACACGGCTGTATCTGGGTCCCAGTGTAAACCCAGGCTGTAAACACAAGACTGTATCTGGCTCCCAGTGTAAACCCAGGCTGTAAACACAAGACTGTATCTGGGTCCCAGTGTAAACCCAGGCTGTAAACACACGGCTGTGTTTAGGTCCCAGTGTAAACCCAGGCTGTAAACACACGGCTGTGTTTAGGTCCCAGTGTGAACCCAGGCTGTAAACACACGGCTGTGTTTGGGTCCCAGTGTGAACCCAGGCTGTAAACACACGGCTGTATCTGGGTCCCAGTGTAAACCCAGGCTGTAAACACACGACTGTATCTGGGTCCCTGTGTGAACCCAGGCTGTAAACACAAGACTGTATCTGGGTCCCAGTGTAAACCCAGGCTGTAAACACACGGCTGTGTTTGGGTCCCTGTGTAAACCCAGGCTGTAAACACACTGCTGTATCTGGGTCCCTGTGTAAACCCAGGCTGTAAACACACGACTGTATCTGGGTCCCAGTGTAAACCCAGGCTGTAAACACAAGACTATATCTGGCTCACAGTGTAAACCCAGGCTGTAAACTGAAGACTGTATCTGGGTCCCAGTGTAAACCCAGGCTGTAAACACAAGGCTGTATCTGGCTCCCAGTGTAAACCCAGGCTGTAAACACAAGACTGTATCTGGGTCCCAGTGTGAACCCAGGCTGTAAACACAAGACTGTATCTGGCTCCCAGTGTAAACCCAGGCTGTAAACACACGACTGTATCTGGGTCCCAGTGTAAACCTAGGCTGTAAACACAAGACTGTATCTGGGTCCCAGTGTAAACCCAGGCTGTAAACACACGGCTGTATCTGGGTCCCAGTATAAACCCAGGCTGTAAACACACGGCTGTATCTGGGTCCCAGTGTGAACCCAGGCTGTAAACACACGGCTGTATCTGGGTCCCAGTGTGAACCCAGGCTGTAAACACACGGCTGTATCTGGGTCCCAGTGTAAACCCAGGCTGTAAACACAAGACTGTATCTGGGTCCCAGTGTGAACCCAGGCTGTAAACACACGGCTGTATCTGGGTCCCAGTGTAAACCCAGGCTGTAAACACAAGACTGTATCTGGGTCCCAGTGTGAACCCAGGCTGTAAACACACGGCTGTATCTGGGTCCCAGTGTAAACCCAGGCTGTAAACACACGGCTGTATCTGGCTCCCAGTTTAAACCCAGGCTGTAAACACAAGACTGTATCTGGGTCCCAGTGTGAACCCAGGCTGTAAACACACTGCTGTATCTGGGTCCCAGTGTAAACCCAGGCTGTAAACACAAGACTATATCTGGCTCCCAGTGTAAACCCAGGCTGTAAACTGAAGACTGTATCTGGGTCCCAGTATAAACCCAGGCTGTAAACACAAGACTGTATCTGGGTCCCAGTGTAAACCCTAGCTGTAAACACAAGACTGTATCTGGGTCCCAGTGTGAACCCAGGCTGTAAACACACGGCTGTGTTTAGGTCCCAGTGTAAACCCAGGCTGTAAACACAAGACTGTATCTGGCTCCCAGTGTAAACCCTAGCTGTAAACACAAGACTGTATCTGGGTCCCAGTGTGAACCCAGGCTCTAAACACACGGCTGTGTTTGGGTCCCAGTGTGAACCCAGGCTGTAAACTGAAGACTGTATCTGGCTCCCAGTGTAAACCCAGGCTGTAAACACACGGCTGTATCTGGGTCCCAGTATAAACCCAGGCTGTAAACACAAGACTGTATCTGGGTCCCAGTATAAACCCAGGCTGTAAACACAAGACTGTATCTGGGTCCCAGTGTAAACCCAGGCTGTAAACACACGGCTGTATCTGGGTCCCAGTATAAACCCAGGCTGTAAACACAAGACTGTATCTGGGTCCCAGTGTAAACCCAGGCTGTAAACACAAGACTGTATCTGGGTCCCAGTGTAAACCCAGGCTGTAAACACACGGCTGTATCTGGGTCCCAGTGTGAACCCAGGCTGTAAACACACGGCTGTATCTGGGTCCCAGTGTAAACCCAGGCTGTAAACACAAGACTGTATCTGGGTCCCAGTGTAAACCCAGGCTGTAAACACACGGCTGTATCTGGGTCCCAGTGTGAACCCAGGCTGTAAACACACGGCTGTATCTGGGTCCCAGTGTAAACCCAGGCTGTAAACACAAGACTGTATCTGGGTCCCAGTGTAAACCCAGGCTGTAAACACACGGCTGTATCTGGGTCCCAGTGTAAACCCAGGCTGTAAACACACGGCTGTATCTGGGTCCCAGTGTAAACCCAGGCTGTAAACACACGGCTGTATCTGGGTCCCAGTGTAAACCCAGGCTGTAAACACACGGCTGTATCTGGCTCCCAGTTTAAACCCAGGCTGTAAACACAAGACTGTATCTGGGTCCCAGTGTGAACCCAGGCTGTAAACACACTGCTGTATCTGGGTCCCAGTGTAAACCCAGGCTGTAAACACAAGACTATATCTGGCTCCCAGTGTAAACCCAGGCTGTAAACTGAAGACTGTATCTGGGTCCCAGTATAAACCCAGGCTGTAAACACAAGACTGTATCTGGGTCCCAGTGTAAACCCTAGCTGTAAACACAAGACTGTATCTGGGTCCCAGTGTGAACCCAGGCTGTAAACACACGGCTGTGTTTAGGTCCCAGTGTAAACCCAGGCTGTAAACACAAGACTGTATCTGGCTCCCAGTGTAAACCCAGGCTCTAAACACACGGCTGTGTTTGGGTCCCAGTGTGAACCCAGGCTGTAAACTGAAGACTGTATCTGGCTCCCAGTGTAAACCCAGGCTGTAAACACACGGCTGTATCTGGGTCCCAGTATAAACCCAGGCTGTAAACACAAGACTGTATCTGGGTCCCAGTGTGAACCCAGGCTCTAAACACACGGCTGTGTTTGGGTCCCAGTGTGAACCCAGGCTGTAAACTGAAGACTGTATCTGGCTCCCAGTGTAAACCCAGGCTGTAAACACACGGCTGTATCTGGGTCCCAGTATAAACCCAGGCTGTAAACACAAGACTGTATCTGGGTCCCAGTATAAACCCAGGCTGTAAACACAAGACTGTATCTGGGTCCCAGTGTAAACCCAGGCTGTAAACACACGGCTGTATCTGGGTCCCAGTATAAACCCAGGCTGTAAACACAAGACTGTATCTGGGTCCCAGTGTAAACCCAGGCTGTAAACACAAGACTGTATCTGGGTCCCAGTATAAACCCAGGCTGTAAACACAAGACTGTATCTGGGTCCCAGTGTAAACCCAGGCTGTAAACACAAGACTGTATCTGGGTCCCAGTGTAAACCCAGGCTGTAAACACAAGACTGTATCTGGGTCCCAGTGTGAACCCAGGCTGTAAACACAAGACTGTATCTGGGTCCCAGTGTGAACCCAGGCTGTAAACACAAGACTGTATCTGGGTCCCAGTGTGAACCCAGGCTGTAAACATAAGACTGTATCTGGGTCCCAGTGTGAACCCAGGCTGTAAACACACGGCTGTATCTGGGTCCCAGTGTAAACCCAGGCTGTAAACACACGACTGTATCTGGGTCCCAGTGTAAACCCAGGCTGTAAACACAAGACTGTATCTGGGTCCCAGTGTAAACCCAGGCTGTAAACACACGGCTGTATCTGGCTCCCAGTTTAAACCCAGGCTGTAAACACAAGACTGTATCTGGGTCTCAGTGTGAACCCAGGCTGTAAACACACTGCTGTATCTGGGTCCCAGTGTAAACCCTGGCTGTAAACACAAGACTGTATCTGGGTCCCAGTGTAAACCCAGGCTGTAAACACACGACTGTATCTGAGTCCCAGTATAAACCCAGGCTGTAAACACACGGCGTCCTCCTTTGTCCTTCCATGGTCCAAACACATGCATGTTAGGTTGATTGGTCACTCTAAACTGTCCGTAGGTGTGAGTGTGTGCATGAGTGAGTGTTGGCCATGTGATGGACTGGCGACCTGTCCATGATGTTCCCTGCCTTCACCCGATGATGCTGGGATTGGCTCCAGCCCCACCCGTGACCCCGACTAGCGGGATAAAGTGAAAAATAATAGATGGATGGTTGGATAATAAAATTTGACCCATATGGAAGTGTTCCAGTATGTCTCACATGATGTCAGAGGGTTTGTTATGGTAAGAATGACCCTTAATTCCATGTTTTGTTCTTCATTTTCAGTTTCTTCCAAGATGGCTTGAAGACGGCCGATAAACTCAAGCAGTATATAGAGAAGCTAGCCGCTGACCTTTACAACGTATGTATTCTGTCTATAATTGTGCAGACTTTAGTAACCTTGTCTGATGGTATCCTCAGACTCTCTGCGTTTCTACTTCTCAGATAAAGCAAACTCAGGATGAGGAGAAGAAGCAGCTCACGGCCCTGAGAGATCTTATCAAGTCTTCCCTGCAACTGGACCAAAAGGAGGTAGGTAGATGGCATGGTGTACCCCAGGGCTCAATCCTAGGACCAGTGTTTTCCTCTCAATTGTTTACATGTTAATAGGATTAGAGGTCTTTTATCAAGAAACACCTCTTTGAAGATTATTTGAAATAAGATACACTTCCTTTCATGTGGATTGACATGTGATACGTTTTTATGGATCTCTGTAGACCTGCTGTGCTGTCTTTGGTGTTAGGCTAATATGAGTAAGAGTGAGAGAGAGAGAGAAAGAGAGTACCCAGTGCTGTACCATGCTGGTAGCCAGTATGAGGTCGGCCTTGCTGGTAACCAGTGTTGTGCCCCACTGGTCGCTCAGTAGAGAGTCACTGACTGAAAGGCACTGAATATAGAAATGGGTGGTGTTAGATAGCATTCCATGCTAAGGCTTCCTGCATGTTTAAATGTAAACAAAGCCTTTCAGCAACAGCAGTATCACAGTACGGCCTCTGGATTCCATATAGATTCACTTTCTTTCTGGTTTCTTCCTCTCGTCATGTGTACACATGAGCGATTTGTTAATGTGCTGTGTTTTCAAACTTTCTCCCATGTCTCTCTCGCTCGCTGCCTTTTGGACTGAAGTCTAGAAGAGTAAGTGTTTAGCGTGCTTGGCATGCAGTGTGGTTGATGGTGCGCGGTGTGTATATTAGCATGCACAGAATGAATTTAATAGAACTGAACGGCTCTGAGCGGCAAAACTAGACGCATATAAAAGTTGGCACTGGCCACTGAATTCATTCATCTTGTAGCCGCTGTTAAGTATTTGCAGCCAGAATAATAAACCGTTGTTGCCTGTATGCACAGCCACCCTCCATATTTCTATACTATGGTCATGACAGGCTTCACTGCAGTGATTATAGTGATTCATATGATATCTGCTCTGTGGTGGTCCTCTGGGGGGTCCTGACCATTGAAAAACAAGGTAATAAAGTATACAGAGAATCAGATGAACTACAGTCTGTAAGTGTAGCTCCTGTATGGTCAGTGGAGCTGATAACATGGACAGTAATTGTAGAAACAAGGAGGTGGTTGTGATGATTGGCTGATTGGTGGATGTTGTGTTGTAGCCCCGTTTGGTCAGCCCTAGAACAGCAAGTATAAAGCCAGGTGGAAACAGCAGGCGCCACCACATGGCCTGTCTGCTATCGCAGAGCTTACACTGAACTAATTTAATCTAAATCTAGTTGGTTGGTTTGCAAACAGAGGCCCAAAGCAAGTGGCTGCACGTTGAAGCTGGACCTACACTTCATCATTTAATCCTTTATCCTACATCAGTTTCTCTCTCCCACTAAAATTTCACCATCTCCTGGGAAGAAGCTGGATCAGGTGTGTAGCGGACTGCGGATGCAGAGAATCTGATTGTTGAAGGCTGGAAAACCGGAGTCTTTATTACTTTTATAATATATGGATCCAGACGTCAAGGCTATTTCAAGTCAGACAGTTTGTAGTAAATTATTCCCCAGATGTTAACATTCCTCAGCCTCCATATTGTTTCTACTTCTTCACACTACCAGTCAAACAATTTAGATACACTACCAGTCAAACGTTTTAGATACACTACCAGTCAAACAATTTAGATACACTACCAGTCAAACAATTTAGATACACTACCAGTCAAACGTTTTAGATACACTACCAGTCAAACGTTTTAGATACACTACCAGTCAAACGTTTTAGATACACTACCAGTCAAACGTTTTAGATACACTACCAGTCAAACGTTTTAGATACACTACCAGTCAAGCGTTTTAGATACACTACCAGACAAACGTTTTAGTACACTACCAGTCAAACGTTTTAGATACACTACCAGTCACATGTTTTAGATACACTACCAGTCAAACGTTTTAGATACACTACCAGTCAAACGTTTTAGATACACTACCAGTCACATGTTTTAGATACACTACCAGTCAAGCGTTTTAGATACACTACCAGTCAAACAATTTAGATACACTACCAGTCAAACGTTTTAGATACACTACCAGTCAAACGTTTTAGAACACTACCAGTCAAACGTTTTAGAACACTACCAGTCAAACGTTTTAGATACACTACCAGTCACATGTTTTAGATACACTACCAGTCAAGCGTTTTAGATACACTACCAGTCACATGTTTTAGATACACTACCAGTCAAATGTTTTAGATACACTACCAGTCAAGCGTTTTAGATACACTACCAGTCAAACGTTTTAGATACACTACCAGACAAACGTTTTAGATACACTACCAGTCAAATGTTTTAGATACACTACCAGTCAAACGTTTTAGATACACTACCAGACAAACGTTTTAGATACACTACCAGTCAAACGTTTTAGATACACTACCAGACAAACGTTTTAGATACACTACCAGTCAAATGTTTTAGATACACTACCAGTCAAACGTTTTAGATACACTACCAATCAAATGTTTTAGATACACTACCAGTCAAACGTTTTAGATACACTACCAGTCAAACGTTTTAGTACACTACCAGTCAAACATTTTAGTACACTACCAGACAAACGTTTTAGATACACTACCAGCCAAATGTTTTAGATACACTACCAATCAAACGTTTTAGATACACTACCAATCAAACGTTTTAGATACACTACCAGCCAAACGTTTTAGATACACTACCAGCCAAACGTTTTAGATACACTACCAGCCAAACGTTTTAGATACACTACCAGCCAAACGTTTTAGATACACTACCAGACAAACGTTTTAGATACACTACCAGCCAAATGTTTTAGATACACTACCAATCAAACGTTTTAGATACACTACCAGTCAAACGTTTTAGATACACTAGCAGCCAAATGTTTTAGATACACTACCAGCCAAACGTTTTAGATACACTACCAGCCAAATGTTTTAGATACACTACCAATCAAACGTTTTAGATACACTACCAGTCAAACGTTTTAGATACACTACCAGCCAAACGTTTTAGATACACTACCAGCCAAACGTTTTAGATACACTACCAGCCAAATGTTTTAGTACACTACCATTCAAACGTTTTAGATACACTACCAGACAAACGTTTTAGATACACTACCAGCCAAACGTTTTAGGTACTCTACAAGTAAAACGTTTTAGATACACTACCAGTCAAACGTTTTAGATACACTACCAGTCAAACGTTTTAGATACTCTACAAGTAAAATGTTTTATATACACTACCAGTCAAACGTTTTAGATACACTACCAGTCAAACGTTTTAGATACTCTACAAGTAAAATGTTTTAGATACACTACCAGTCAAACGTTTTAGATACACTACCATTCATACGTTTTAGATACACTACCATTCATACGTTTTAGATACACTACCAGACAAACGTTTTAGATACACTACCAATCAAACGTTTTAGTACACTACCAGCCAAACGTTTTAGATACACTACCAATCAAACGTTTTAGATACACTACCAGACAAACGTTTTAGATACACTACCAGACAAACGTTTTAGATACACTACCAATCAAACGTTTTAGATACACTACCAGCCAAACGTTTTAGATACACTACCAGCCAAACGTTTTAGGTACTCTACAAGTAAAACGTTTTAGATACACTACCAGACAAACGTTTTAGATACACTACCAGACAAACGTTTTAGATACACTACCAGACAAACGTTTTAGATACACTACCAGTCAAACGTTTTAGATACACTACCAATCAAACGTTTTAGATACACTACCAGCCAAACGTTTTAGATACACTACCAGCCAAACGTTTTAGGTACTCTACAAGTAAAACGTTTTAGATACACTACCAGTCAAACGTTTTAGATACACTACCAGTCAAACGTTTTAGATACTCTACAAGTAAAATGTTTTAGATCACTAGCAGTCAAACGTTTTAGATACACTACCAGACAAACGTTTTAGATACACTACCAGACAAACGTTTTAGATACTCTACAAGTCAAACGTTTTAGATACACTACCAGTCAAACGTTTTAGATACACTACCAGTCAAACGTTTTAGATACACTACCAGACAAACGTTTTAGATACTCTACAAGTAAAACGTTTTAGATACTCTACAAATCAAACGTTTTAGATACACTACCAGTCAAACGTTTTAGATACACTACCAGCCAAACGTTTTAGATACTCTACAAATCAAACGTTTTAGATACACTACCAGTCAAACGTTTTAGATACACTACAAGTAAAACGTTTTAGATACACTACCAGACAAACGTTTTAGATACACTACCAGTCAAACGTTTTAGATACTCTACAAGTAAAACGTTTTAGATACACTACCAGCCAAACGTTTTAGATACACTACCAGACAAACGTTTTAGATACACTACCAGTCAAACGTTTTAGATACTCTACAAGTAAAACGTTTTAGATACACTACCAGACAAACGTTTTAGATACACTACCAGTCAAACGTTTTAGATACTCTACAAGTAAAATGTTTTATATACACTACCAGTCAAACGTTTTAGATACACTACCAGTCAAACGTTTTAGATACTCTACAAGTAAAATGTTTTAGATACACTACCAGTCAAACGTTTTAGATACACTACCAGTCAAGCGTTTTAGATACACTACCAGACAAACGTTTTAGTACACTACCAGTCAAACGTTTTAGATACACTACCAGTCACATGTTTTAGATACACTACCAGTCAAACGTTTTAGATACACTACCAGTCAAACGTTTTAGATACACTACCAGTCACATGTTTTAGATACACTACCAGTCAAGCGTTTTAGATACACTACCAGTCAAACAATTTAGATACACTACCAGTCAAACAATTTAGATACACTACCAGTCAAACGTTTTAGATACACTACCAGTCAAACGTTTTAGAACACTACCAGTCAAACGTTTTAGAACACTACCAGTCAAACGTTTTAGATACACTACCAGTCACATGTTTTAGATACACTACCAGTCAAGCGTTTTAGATACACTACCAGTCACATGTTTTAGATACACTACCAGTCAAATGTTTTAGATACACTACCAGTCAAGCGTTTTAGATACACTACCAGTCAAACGTTTTAGATACACTACCAGACAAACGTTTTAGATACACTACCAGTCAAATGTTTTAGATACACTACCAGTCAAACGTTTTAGATACACTACCAGACAAACGTTTTAGATACACTACCAGTCAAACGTTTTAGATACACTACCAGACAAACGTTTTAGATACACTACCAGTCAAATGTTTTAGATACACTACCAGTCAAACGTTTTAGATACACTACCAATCAAATGTTTTAGATACACTACCAGTCAAACGTTTTAGATACACTACCAGTCAAACGTTTTAGTACACTACCAGTCAAACATTTTAGTACACTACCAGACAAACGTTTTAGATACACTACCAGCCAAATGTTTTAGATACACTACCAATCAAACGTTTTAGATACACTACCAATCAAACGTTTTAGATACACTACCAGCCAAACGTTTTAGATACACTACCAGCCAAACGTTTTAGATACACTACCAGCCAAACGTTTTAGATACACTACCAGCCAAACGTTTTAGATACACTACCAGACAAACGTTTTAGATACACTACCAGCCAAATGTTTTAGATACACTACCAATCAAACGTTTTAGATACACTACCAGTCAAACGTTTTAGATACACTAGCAGCCAAATGTTTTAGATACACTACCAGCCAAACGTTTTAGATACACTACCAGCCAAATGTTTTAGATACACTACCAATCAAACGTTTTAGATACACTACCAGTCAAACGTTTTAGATACACTACCAGCCAAACGTTTTAGATACACTACCAGCCAAACGTTTTAGATACACTACCAGCCAAATGTTTTAGTACACTACCATTCAAACGTTTTAGATACACTACCAGACAAACGTTTTAGATACACTACCAGCCAAACGTTTTAGGTACTCTACAAGTAAAACGTTTTAGATACACTACCAGTCAAACGTTTTAGATACACTACCAGTCAAACGTTTTAGATACTCTACAAGTAAAATGTTTTATATACACTACCAGTCAAACGTTTTAGATACACTACCAGTCAAACGTTTTAGATACTCTACAAGTAAAATGTTTTAGATACACTACCAGTCAAACGTTTTAGATACACTACCATTCATACGTTTTAGATACACTACCATTCATACGTTTTAGATACACTACCAGACAAACGTTTTAGATACACTACCAATCAAACGTTTTAGTACACTACCAGCCAAACGTTTTAGATACACTACCAATCAAACGTTTTAGATACACTACCAGACAAACGTTTTAGATACACTACCAGACAAACGTTTTAGATACACTACCAATCAAACGTTTTAGATACACTACCAGCCAAACGTTTTAGATACACTACCAGCCAAACGTTTTAGGTACTCTACAAGTAAAACGTTTTAGATACACTACCAGACAAACGTTTTAGATACACTACCAGACAAACGTTTTAGATACACTACCAGTCAAACGTTTTAGATACACTACCAATCAAACGTTTTAGATACACTACCAGCCAAACGTTTTAGATACACTACCAGCCAAACGTTTTAGGTACTCTACAAGTAAAACGTTTTAGATACACTACCAGTCAAACGTTTTAGATACACTACCAGTCAAACGTTTTAGATACTCTACAAGTAAAATGTTTTAGATCACTAGCAGTCAAACGTTTTAGATACACTACCAGACAAACGTTTTAGATACACTACCAGACAAACGTTTTAGATACTCTACAAGTCAAACGTTTTAGATACACTACCAGTCAAACGTTTTAGATACACTACCAGTCAAACGTTTTAGATACACTACCAGACAAACGTTTTAGATACTCTACAAGTAAAACGTTTTAGATACTCTACAAATCAAACGTTTTAGATACACTACCAGTCAAACGTTTTAGATACACTACCAGCCAAACGTTTTAGATACTCTACAAATCAAACGTTTTAGATACACTACCAGTCAAACGTTTTAGATACACTACAAGTAAAACGTTTTAGATACACTACCAGACAAACGTTTTAGATACACTACCAGTCAAACGTTTTAGATACTCTACAAGTAAAACGTTTTAGATACACTACCAGCCAAACGTTTTAGATACACTACCAGACAAACGTTTTAGATACACTACCAGTCAAACGTTTTAGATACTCTACAAGTAAAACGTTTTAGATACACTACCAGACAAACGTTTTAGATACACTACCAGTCAAACGTTTTAGATACTCTACAAGTAAAATGTTTTAGATACACTACCAGCCAAACGTTTTAGATACACTACCAGTCAAACGTTTTAGATACACTACCAGTCAAACGTTTTAGATACACTACCAGTCAAACGTTTTAGATACACTACCAATTAAACGTTTTAGTACACTACCAGTCAAACGTTATAGATCACTACCAGACAAACGTTTTAGATACACTACCAGACAAACGTTTTAGATACACTACCAGTCAAACGTTTTAGATACACTACCAATCAAACGTTTTAGATACACTACCAGCCAAACGTTTTAGGTACTCTACAAGTAAAACGTTTTAGATACACTACCAGTCAAACGTTTTAGATACACTACCAGTCAAACGTTTTAGATACACTACCAGTCAAACGTTTTAGATACACTACCAGTCAAACGTTTTAGATACACTACCAGACAAACGTTTTAGATACACTACCAGTCAAACGTTTTAGATACTCTACAAGTAAATCGTTTTAGATACACTACCAGTCAAACGTTTTAGATACACTACCAGTCAAACGTTTTAGATACACTACCAGTCAAACGTTTTAGATACTCTACAAGTAAAACGTTTTAGATACTCTACAAATCAAACGTTTTAGATACACTACCAGTCAAACGTTTTAGATACACTACCAGCCAAACGTTTTAGGTACTCTACAAGTAAAACGTTTTAGATACACTACCAGTCAAACGTTTTAGATACACTACAAGTAAAACGTTTTAGATACACTACCAGACAAACGTTTTAGATACACTACCAGTCAAACGTTTTAGATACTCTACAAGTAAAACGTTTTAGATACACTACCAGCCAAACGTTTTAGATACACTACCAGACAAACGTTTTAGATACACTACCAATCAAACGTTTTAGATACTCTACAAGTAAAACGTTTTAGATACACTACCAGTCAAACGTTTTAGATACTCTACAAGTAAAACGTTTTAGATACACTACCAGACAAACGTTTTAGATACACTACCAGTCAAACGTTTTAGATACTCTACAAGTAAAACGTTTTAGATACACTACCAGTCAAACGTTTTAGATACACTACCAGTCAAACGTTTTAGATACACTACCAGTCAAACGTTTTAGATACACTACCAGTCAAACGTTTTAGATACACTACCAATCAAACGTTTTAGATACACTACCAGCCAAACGTTTTAGTACACTACCAGCCAAACGTTTTAGATACACTACCAGTCAAACGTTTTAGATACACTACCAATCAAACGTTTTAGATACACTACCAGCCAAACGTTTTAGATACACTACCAGCCAAACGTTTTAGGTACTCTACAAGTAAAACGTTTTAGATACACTACCAATCAAACGTTTTAGATACACTACCAGCCAAACGTTTTAGATACACTACCAGTCAAACGTTTTAGATACTCTACAAGTAAATCGTTTTAGATACACTACCAGTCAAACGTTTTAGATGCACTACCAACATAACCAAGTCAGCTTTTCATTCACACATTCTGGCGTCTGGTGTTTAAGGTGGAACAGAAAAACCGGCGAATAAAATCTGACTTGGCGCTTAGAGTGATATATTGGGATCAGTTGGT
Source organism: Megaleporinus macrocephalus (assembly GCA_021613375.1). Lineage (NCBI taxonomy): Eukaryota > Metazoa > Chordata > Actinopteri > Characiformes > Anostomidae > Megaleporinus > Megaleporinus macrocephalus. The sequence goes on along the minus strand of CM038727.1, from coordinate 7,200,879 downwards.
CTGTTAGGGTCAGTGACTGAGCACCAGCGATAGATTTAAAACAGCAGCTACAAGAAACACCATTAAATTTAAGCTAGAATCGCGAAACTCAAACAGAGAGCTCCTTCAGTCTCTCGTCCTCACTGCATTTCAGTCAATGAACAGCATCTTTTGGTACTTAATAAAAATTAATGTGGTTTTTCGAGTAAACTGATAATACACATTCTGCGATAGCGCCCCCTACGTGGAAAAATAATATCCGGCCCTCCAGCTGCAGTCTGCACCACAGCAACGCAGTGGGGTGACGTCATTTGCAAACAACCTATTAGGATTTTACAAGTTGCGTAGTGTACGTCCAGCTTCAGTGGCCAACATGTGCCCAGGCAGTAGGCAGTGTCTACTTGTGGTCGTGTGACACGTTATGAATGTATGCAAGCGAAGCAAGTTTGTTTGTTTTCTATGTGCATGCGTCTACGGGGCCACTTTCGGCCCCTAATTCTCAGAATCCCATATTTACAAAGTGCGTCTGTGTGTGTGTGTACTTGAGCAGGACTCTCAGAGCAAGCAGGGTGGCTACAGCATGCACCAGCTCCAGGGTAACAAAGAGTTTGGCAGCGAGAAGAAAGGATATCTGATGAAGAAGAGTGATGGGTAGGCGTACTTGGCACGCAAGCCGCACATGCTCCCACACAAACGCTGCTGTAGTACTAGCTTTTTGGGAACTTTTGCTTGGCGATATGTACTTCTGTTGCTAAGTAATGCTCTATCTTTACATTCTGCCCATACAGGAGCACACCCACACACAGCCACACACACAGTGTCACTCACCCAACCTCTTTCACGATCCATCACCATGCTCCTTTTAAACAGTGTGGTCTACAAGCACAGGACCAGACCTTCGCCCTGGTATTAATGAACAGTGTCCTCAGATTGTCCTCAGATTGTCCTCAGATTGTCCTCAGATTGTCCTCAGATTGTCCAGACTGGAAATCCTGGAGTATATGATTGTTTCAGGATATGTACACTTATTTTTTTAGTTGAGGAAGCAGATGCAGCCCTAACTTTATAATACTGGTGGTGTCGTAATACTCAAAGGGTACCAACTATTCAGCCTTATAGTAGATAAGCCCCACCAGATCATCCAGAAGGAGTGTTTATTACGTCCTCTAGGGGTCAGACGTAGTAAAGACTAAAGTAAGTTGACTGCCCACCAGAGTTATTATCGGTAACAAAAACTGAAAAACTGAAACAATTTCATTACCCGAAATAAATAACTCAAACGTACTGAAATTTTTGATGGAAAGCCCTTAATTTTCATGTTTGTCCATTTATTTATAAGCCTTGAAGATACTAAATCGTTTTTTTCCACTCAAGCAGTTTTACGTTAGCTGCCGACTAATTGCGAGTACCTTGACAAGCTAGCCTCTCTGAGTAGCTCCCCAGAAAGAGAAGCCACATCCCGGCCAGGTAGCACCGGGAAGGAAACAACCATAACAGACTGCTTTCACCGGCGACCAAGCTGCTGGTTAGTTACTACGCAGGAGCACTGCGAGCGTGAGGATGCATTGGTAAATATGTTTATTGAAACTGGGACGTCCACTCGACTATGTGACTCGATTGCCTTCAAAAAGTTTAACATTTCACTCACACAAAATTCAACTCACCTGGTGCTGAAAGAGTGAATAATCTTATTGGAGCTAAGATGGAAAGGCAAAGCACAAACTGAAGGAGATCATACATTTTTGAAATGGTTTCTTTTGTTGAGCTTTTATTACACAATACGTACTCTGACTTTTGAATCCTGCACCTGAAAAATAGCACAAAGTATAAAAAACTAAAACTAATACTAAAACTAAACTAAAACTAAGCATTAAAAAATAATAATAACTAATAAAAACTAACAAACCCACTCTAAAAACTAATTAAAACTAATGAATTAGAGTCACAACGAAGTAAAACTAAACTATAATTAAAAATCCAAAACTATTATAACCTTGCTGCCCACTCAACCCCAGCAACTTAATCCATCCACACAAGACCAATTTATAAAGGCAGTAATTAACAACTATATCATTATTATTTTTGTTTTTTTGGCTTTCTGCCAGATCTTCGCCATGTAACTCGTCCCATAGTTTTTAAGATATCAACTCCGCTCAAGATTGTCTGGTCTGATTGTCTGATTTGGGCTTGTATACAGCTTTTTGATTGGATGCATGGATTTCAGATAACAGATTTTTTCCCATAGAGAATGAATAGGATAGAAAAGTGCACGCCAATCTACTGAACTTCTGCTCGACCGACAGACACAATTTCACATACACTGACTCAGAACAGACCCCCGACCATAACTGCAGTGTTGGTTCAACCTGCACTCGTCTGTTTGTCGTTTTTTTCCCATCCCTCTTTTTTCCCCAATAGAGTCCCATTCATTTTTGGACTCACCGAAAAATCATAGTTTTATTTAACCTACAGCTTCCAAACTGCCTGTACTCACTCAGAGCAGATCCCTTAACGCTTATCCACAGACATACTGACCTGCTCTCCTCTATTTGTTGTTTATTCATCCCTCGTTGCTCTCATAGGATCCCATTCATTTCTGGCTTAACCCTAACATTAAGGCTTCGTTCAGTATACAGCCACCAAACTGCCTGTACTCCACAGATATCTAATCCCACCCGCACTCCTCTATTTGTCGTTTATGCTCAGCCATCCTGCGTTCAATACAAAGTACAAAGTACCCTTTCTACTCCACCCATAACCCACAAATCCTGTTAACATAAATTAACAAGGATAAGTACAAAAAACAAAAGTTTGCTCTGCTGTTGGTGGACAGCCAGCTGGGCCAGCGCTTCGGCCCGGACAGAAAAAGAGCAGCCCCTCGACTGCATCAGCAAAGGTCCTTTTAAGTCTCCCGCCATCAAGACTAGCCAATAAGAGACGGCGAGGCGGAGCAACAAGCAGCAAATCAGCCAAACAACAGGCAAACTAAACACACCAAGTAACACAGGACATAACAGTGTTTCAGACTGGACTGCGTTTTAAATGAGGTGCGGCCAATCAGAACAAAGCTGATTTGCATACATCAGTCTTGAAGGGATAATAAGAACCAGTCTGTTTAATTCCAAGGGGTAAAGAGAGGTTGGGCATGTACCCAAGTAAAGTGTTGGACATCGTAGAACCAGGTCATCCAGTCTTATTCACACAGTGCAGGTTATCATTCCAGCAAAGCAGCAAGTGGAACGAGTGAAGCTCCGGCTTGTTTGCACACTGGACCGGACACTCGTCATCAGCAGCGCCAGCACCAATATTACCCTCTGTTTTCTAGCAGCTTGTCCATGTAAATAATATTGAAGTAAATACATATCTTGGAAAGCAAGATCCGTCTGAACATTTTAATAAAAATCCTCGTTTTCTCTTAATGTTTTTAGTTCAAGTGCAAGATTTTTTTTCTCTTGCAGGCTGCGGAAGGTGTGGCAGAGGAGGAAGTGCTCAGTGAAAGGAGGAATTCTCACCATCTCTCATGCCACGGTCAGTTATAGACACACACTTAATACACACGCTTTATAACAGGAAGGACAACATTAGAAGGATTGTCGAGTTCCTTCTTTTTTAATAACTGTACAAAGACATTGGCAGTAGAATGGGAGCTTGGTGACCTTAAACATGCCACCTTTCCCACCAGTCTACCCCGCTAGATCTGCCCCAGTCAACTGTAAGTGCTGTTATTCTGAAATAGTATTAATAATAATAATAGTAATCATTATGTATAGAGACATTATGTATAGACTTTTTTATTATTGCTTTATTTATTGGTTTAAGATGAGCAATCAAGATTGCCTATATATGTAGGCCTATACATGTAGACTGTCCCAATTCTTACATACCTTAAACATGCTTCTACTGAGGAACCTTATTTAGACCTGATTTTAAGGAAGCATCGAACGCTTCCTCAGCCGCTAAGACAATCCCATGATGCAACACAGGCAAATATACGAGCAGTGAAGTGGTTTTAAAATGTGAGTTATTTTGATATTCTCTGGTGTTTTAATGTGTTATTAAATTAGCATTTATGCTAGCAGATTTTTAAGCCTCGGGCTATTGTTTTGGATGCCTGCCGGTAGCTTAGCAACCAGCTAAACCACCGGTGGCGTGCTGCAGTGGGCGGGAACAAGCCGTGACGCAGTCTCTCTCTAACTAGAGCGTCTCAGTAATCTGTTTTATAAGGAGAGATGAGGAGAGAACGCTGCTCCTTACACAGCTGCTACCTAGACAGCCTACTTAGACACTCACTAGGATTTGAGACACAGCCTATATATATATATATTTGAGTGATTTGCCCACAAAGCACTGCCATACAAATTGTCTATGCATATGAATGGATCTTATTGTTAAGACAGCTTTGGGCACGGCTTGTTTTTGTTATCAAACTAACAAATTATTCATGGTAGTTTTCATCCTGCCTAGTTTCTTTTAGCTTCAACTATACAGTTCCACCCAGAAACCTAGCATTGAGAAACATGGGGTGCGTCCAAAACCTCCTCCTTCTATACTACTCAGTAGGCGAGCATGGCTAGTATATCCCAATACTCAGTATTCATCAAGCAGTACCTCTAGCAAACGTTACCCAGATGACCTCCTGAATCAGGACACCTTTTTAAGTAGGCGACCACAGCACACTCTGCTATCCCATGATTCAACTGGGACCATAGATTAGTTTGAAGCAGATGAACAAAAAACAGTGGAAAGCGGTGTGTTGGCCGTGTGTATGTAGCTACTGCTGAACTGCTGCTACAGAACTTAGAGCCACTTCTGAGGTTAAAATGTATGAATTTCCTTCTGATTCATCTTCTCAACACTATCTGAGTACTGATTTCAGACAAAAACACAGCTCAGTGTCACAAACAGTCTCTAAAATAACGTCTGAATGGAGCTTTTAGTGAAAAGTGGGACTTTTACGAT
>CM038727.1:7133441-7190941 GCA_021613375.1 Megaleporinus macrocephalus | reverse complement strand
GACGGCCATGTGTGCATGTGTCTTTGATTTTGTGTGCAAGTGCCAAGTTCTCCTACTCATCACTCTTCTGCATCAGATCTCCCTCCTTCTCACTGCCAGACTCTGTTTTCCAGCAGCAGGAGCGCTCTGTAGCCCCCCGGCTGCAAACACATGCGCTCTTTTTTGTGAACTGTGAGGACGTTACATAGACCTCAGTTTATTTCCGATAGACCTTAACCAGAGCTGCTGCTAACCTAACCCTGACCCTAAAACATGTCTTCACCCTGAAATCGAATGATTTATACAAGGAGGTCCCCACAAAGAGGAAAGGTTTCCACAATGTGAGTGTATAAACAGGCTTTGGTTCTCGTAATGTGGCACAAACCTTGTACACACACACACACACACACACACACACACACACACACACACACACACACACACACACACAGACAGACAGACAATATTTTATTATCCTTCAGTAAACTCAAGAGTTCTGTCTGATTGGCTCTGCTGCTGTGTAATTTTTATTATTCGGTTTGTCTTTTACTTCGTAGCCCTTCATCATTCATAAATTACAGCATCATCGTATTTTCCCAAGATATGGATAAAATTTAAGGATTCAAGGAGACGTTATTGTCATTCGCAGCACGTGTGGTACATGAGATGGAACGAAATTGAGTACCCATTTTCCCAGTTTCCCCTCAAATAGGGGTGGGCGATATGGCCCTACAATAATATCATGATATTTCATGGTATATACACTACTGCAACGAAATGAAAATTAAATTTTTATTATTGTATATGATATGATATGGCACACACCCAACTGAGATATTAAAAAATACAAGAATTTTCATCTGATTTTGACAGAAGTCAATGATCCAGAATGTACTGAAGTACAATGAATGATACTGGACAGATAAACTCTGTATCTAGTAGATATATAATAGGAAGTGAGAAAAGCGTGGATTTTACTTTTGATAAAAACAGTAAAAGTAGTACCTGATGTGATAATTAGTGGATGGGTGATATGGTGTGATATTTCAGGGTATAATATCGTTCACCATATTCAAAAATGTTGGCAATATTATTGTGTGTGATACGATATGGAACACCCCTACCACCAAATACAAATATACAGTATTATATATTTATTAATATATATATATATATATATATATATATATATATATATATATATATATATATATATATATATATATATATATAAAAAACCTTTTACTTGGGGACTGTTTGGCCTCATAACATACTTATACTTACAACTGAAGTGCTTCTTATCAAGCCAAATCAGAAAAACAAACTATTATGAATATTAAATTTAGAATTTTTAAAACTAGAATTAGCCACTAAGTTTGCACACAGCAGAATTTGACCTCCACATTTAACCCATCTGTGCAGTAAAACACCCACATATACACACACTAGTGAACATACACACTAGGGGGCAGTGAGCACACGTGCCTGGAGCGGTGGGCAGCCCTATCCACAGCGCCTGGGGAGCAGTTGGGGTTAGGTGCCTTGCTCAAGGGCACCTCAGTCGTGGCCTGACGGCCCCGGGGATTGAACCTTGTGACCGGATCCCTAACCTTCAGGCCACGACTGCCCTGTTCAGGCAACAACTGCCCCCTTCAGGCCACCACTGAATTACATATTGTAATACATTGCTGTGCAAAACGTTCAGGTACTTCAGGACATTATTATATATAAAAAGCTATTTATTTCCAGACAGGGAGCTTTTATTTACTTAACAAATGTATTATTAAAATATTAAACAGTATTAATAGAGTAAGTAGTGCTTTTATATACATCAGTGTGTTTATTTAACCCTTTTCAAGCTTCTCCTAAACAACCCAGTATTATTTACAGTTCTCATCTAATACCTGCTTTGACTGCTCAGTACTTCATTAAGCTAAATCAAGTTTGCTGCTGAAGGAACTGAACACATTCAGACAATGTCTGGGGCGTCCAGGAGAAATCTGGAACCTAACTTTGTTCTTCAAACTGGAGCTCAAGATCTGATCTACTTCTCTCACAATAAGATATTCATGTTACTTTGTATTGTATGTATGATTATTTATATCTGTTCTAATCATATCTGGTGGTCTTACTGGTGAACATACACTTACTGATCAGATTGTCTCTACTTGAGGTATTTATGTTGGAGTTAGCTATATTTGTCCAAACAGTGGGAACCCTGTAGTGAAGACGTTGGACTTGATTTTGTGGTAACAGTGTGATCTGGAAGAGTGAAGTTTATCACCTCCCTCTCCTATTTAGTTTTTTTTTTCTACCCAATGAAACAAGCCTAGGAAGGACCTGCTTGTGTGATCTTTCCTCAGAGGCCTCCAGACATCACTGCTGAACTCAATATGTCCAGGACTTGCCGGCACTTACCGCAGGCTGACATCAGAGACTGTGTAGTGGCTGAACTGCAGACGACTGTAACACAAACCAGCCCATATGGTTCGTCTGTCCTCAGCGCGCATCCCTTTATTATTACATCTCTTTTTTTTCCTTTCTAGCACTAGATGTTCAGCCGAAGACGCTAGTGTGTGTGCGAGAAGACGACGGTGGTGCTCTGGTTAGCGCCGTTACGTCACGCTGTTATGTAATTGCCACATACAGGCTCTGTGGAAAGCAGCAGGAGGCAAACTGGGAATTGTCTGATTGCAGTCTTCCTCAGTCAGTGCTCAGATTAGCCTTTGTCTTTTTATAGCCACTTCTGGTGTTTTCCCATTTGTGTTGTTGGGCTCTTGGATTGTTCTGTATACACAGAGTCTTCAAAAGTATTCGGACACCTCAACCAGCTTTGGGAATGTTTGACTGTGTTTACACCTGGTCACTTAATGAGACTAGTGTCTGGGTTGCACCCTGATAAGATTTTAGCCACAGGCTCTTGTACTTGGTGGTCAAATTGGTCTCTGACTAGTCGGACTGAAATCCAGTTGCCGTGTAGGGCAGAATATGTAAATCCCCTCGCTATGCGGTAACCAATCACTGATTGTTTATCTGGTCTCCATCGTCTGCAGTTTGTGTTGCACAGTAGTGTTTGTCCATATAGCCTTTGATAATTTAGCTCTGTCTGGTTCCCAGCTGTGTGTTCTCCATGTGTTCTTCACAGATACAGATCACATGCCCAGTGATGCACTGCGTGGGAAAGAGTTTGGGTTGTACTGGGTGGGGTTTGGGTTGTACTAGGAGGGGTTTTGGTTGTACTGGGTGGGGTTTGGGTTGTACTAGGAGGGGTTTTGGTTGTACTGGGTGGGGTTTGGGTTGTACTGGGTGGGGTTTTGGTTGTACTGGGTGGGGTTTGGGTTGTACTGTTAGATAGATGGATGGATGGATAGATACTTTATAGATTGTTAAGGGAGGTGTTTGGCTTTTACTGGGAGTAGCTTGGCTTGTACTGGTAGAAGTGTTAGTTGTTATGGAAGAGATTTAAGTTATACTAGGAGGAGTTTGGGTTGAACTGGAAGGGGTTTTGGTTGTACTGGGGGGCCTTTGGGTTGCACTAGGATGGGTTTTGGTTGTACTGGGAGGGGTTTTGGTTGTACTGGAAAGAAATTGGGTTGTACTGGATGGGGTTTGGGTTGTCCTAGGACAGGTTTGGGTTGTACTAGGATGGGTTTTGGTTGTACTGGGAGGGGTTTGGATTGTTAGATGAATGGATGGATGGATAGATAGATACTTTATTACTTTATTGATTGTTAAAGGAGGTGTTTGGCTTGTACTGGGAGAAGTGTTAGTTGTTGTGGAAGGGATTTTAGCTACACTAGGAGGAGTTTGTATTGAACTAGGAGGAGTTCTAGTTGTACTTGGATGGGTTTCAAATGTACCGGGGGTTGTTTTGGTTGTACTGGGAAAAGTTTTGGTTATACTAGGAAGAGTTTGGATTATACAGGAAGGGGTTTTGTTTGTACTGGGAGGGGTTTTGGTTGTACTGGAAAGAGATTGGGTTGTACTGGGAAGGGGTTTTGGTTATACTAGGAAGAGTTTGGATTATACAGAAAGGGGTTTTGTTTGTAATGGGGAGGGGGTTTGGTTGTACTAAGAGGGGTTTTGGTTGTACTGGAAAGATATTGGGTTATACTGGGAGGGGTTTTGGTGATACTAGGAAGAGATTTGATTATACAGGAAGGGGTTTTGGTTGTACTAGGAGGGGTTTTGTTTGTGAGATGCAGCTCAGAGTCGGATGTGTTTACACTGCTGTATAGGGGTGTAAGAAAATATTGAAATATCGAATATCAGGATATTATGTTTGGTGATACTGTATCGATCCTCAAAAACACAGTATCGATACACAGATTCCTGGCAGACAGTGAATCATTGTGTGTTGTGTTCATTGTGTTTAAACATCTGACCACTAGATGGCAGTGTTGTAATTTTCAGCTCTACTCCAACAATAACAAGGAGTACAAGGGCGCAATGCTATTGTAAGCATTGATAAACCTGTTCATACAGGGATGTGTTTAATAGTAGGATTTGAAAAATCACAGTATATCACTTTGCTTGCAGTATCGCGATACATATTGTATCGCCAGGTTCTTGCCAACACACAGCCCTCCTGCTGTAGTATGTGGTTCAAATGCATCTCAGTGTTCACACTTACTGTTTATCTGGCTTGGCCTTATCCACATATAAACCTGATACTCAATACACATGAAGTGACCAGATGTAAAGAGCAACTGATATGATTAGAACAGGTGTAAATAATCATAAATAAAATCTAAAGTAACATGAATGTGTTATTGTGAGAGAAGTAGATCAGATCTTGAGCTCCAGTTTGAACAAAGTGTAGTTCCAGATTTCTCCTGGACGCCCCAGACATTGTCTGAATGTGTTCAGTTCCTTCAGCAGCAAATCTTGATTTAGCTTAATGAAGTACTGAGCAGTCAAAGCAGGTATTAGATGAGAACTGATAATAATACTGGGTAGCACTACTTACTCTATTAATACTGTTTGAATATTTATATAATATAAAAGTTGTGTCTGGAAAAAATAGAGTTTTTAAATATAGTAATGTCTCTGAGTGTCTCAAACTTTTGCACAATACTGTATGTGTTCATACACCCGCTGAATGTCTTGTGGTTAATGTATTTCTGTCTAAGCCGCCAGACTCTGTGACTTTTGTGACCCTTTTTTTTTTATTTAGCTACTTCTAAAAAAGTGATCAGCGACTAATCCCACGAGGAGGAAAGAAAGAAATGCACCATACAGAATTACACCATATGTTTCATAGTCAAAGTACAGGAACTGGAAGTGAGATGAGTGTTTGCTCTGCTGTGTGTTATCATTTTGTTTGCTGGCTTCCCGCCGGCAGGTGCATTGGCAGAGTTGCGTTAGTGCAGTGTTAGTTGGCGTGCAGGCCAGTGCCCTTGTGCGAGGCTGGGATGGTGTTACGCTCTCACTCCGACTAATTCCTTTGCTCTTTGACTTTGATCCATCCCTGCAGCGTGTCTTGTTGCTCCCCCTTTATTTATTTCTACATTTATTTATTTATTTAATTATTCATATATTTGCTTACATAACGGTGAGTAATGCAGTTGGCTTGTTGGTTGTATGTACACTCGGTCTCTACAGAATACAGTCACGCACAGTGAGGGAAATCGACACGCACGGAAAGGACACACTGTTTCTTTTCCCTGCTGTTATATCCATGTCAAAGTGTCAGGCTGCTGTAATACATGTCCAACAACGCCCCCTAGTGTTGAAGCCCTTAACATGCAGCCACATGTGGAGGTTTTACAGCTTACTTGATTTTTGGGACCATTCATTTCATTTGTTTTGGACTGTGCAATTACTTTTATGTATATATCGTCACTGTCCAAAGTAAAAAAAAAAATTATATATATATATATATATATATATATATATATATATTCCATTTTTGTCTATTTTCATTTTTCTGCTTTGTTTGAACACGACAGCTGTCTTTGATATTGTGTGGAAATGTCATAATGAATGGACCAATAAAAATGCTCCAAATTAGCTTGGGAAAATTTCTGGTTCCATTGACTTGCATTCAAAGTAAACAAGGTTTTTACAGGTTCCTGTAAAGTTGCCATTTTTGGAAATACATGTTGAATAAATAAATGCACATTGAATGATAACTTATATTAATATTTGGTTTACATCCTGTATTGATGCGTCTGCTTGTGTGTGTGTGTGTGTGTTTTATCATTTTTTTAACCCAACAAAATAAGAAAACCAAAAATCTGATATGAAATTCCAACAATAACTCCAACATCCAGCAACTCCAACAACGTCTCCTAAGAGTCCATTCACTTTTGGTTTCAGCCGGGTTTCTAACTGACGTGTGTATCATCTTCACCCCATCAGATCCGAAATGGCTTTCCACTAACCTGGGGATCCTGACTTGTATCGAGTGTTCAGGCATCCACAGGGAGATGGGCGTGCACATCTCTCGCATCCAATCCATGGAACTGGACAAACTGGGAACGTCCGAACTCTTGGTGAGTCCTTTATATTTGTAAAATGAGGGTCCCGGAGTATGACTACCCTTCACAGTTTAGCCTGGCTTTACACAGAAACTTATGCAGAGTATAGTATAAAGGGTCCTCATTGCTCAGCCACAACATTTGCAACTATGTCAACTTCATGAAACAGTTTTAAATCAGTTGGTTATTTTATAAGTTTTATTTTACAAAGAAAAGCAGAAGAACAGCAGATGTTCATTTGGATGTAACATTCAGTTTCAAAGGCATAACATTGCCGAGCCGACAAAAAAATCTAATATGTTGTAATATGCTGCCTTCTTACATGAAACAATAGGTAATATAGAAATAGTATAAATGAAGATTTATGCATTGTATATACTTAATTCGTTTGTTCATGCTTTCATACTATTTTTATTATCTTGTATTATTTTTCTATTATTATTTCATATATATATATATATATATATATATATATATATATATATATATATATATATATATATATATGAGATTAACAAAATGAAGAAATATAAAATAAGATACAAATGTGTTCTGAAGTAATAATAATATCTATTTATCTATTATCTGTCTAATAGTATTATTATTAGATTATTATTGGATAGGTTGACAAACAGATAGAAAATTAGATGGAAGAGAAAGAAGAGCAGTGAATCAAGGAAACCTGGTCATTCTACCCTGGCTATTAAATATATACATATGCAAATAAAATGTTGCAGTTGAGTTTATATCTGCTGAATATTAGGGCTGTGTATTGGCAAGTACCTGACGATACGATACATATCGTGATACAGCGGTCACGATTCAATATATTGTGATATATTGCGATGCTGCAAGCAAAGCTATATACTGCGATTTTTCAGATCCTACTATTAAAACACACCACTGTATGAACAGGTTTATCAATGCTTACAATAGCCTTGCACCCTTGTGCTGCTTGTTAATGTTGTGGTGCTGAAAATGGATTATAACACTGCCATCTAGTGGTTGGAGGGTAAAAACACAACACACAATGATGCACAGTCTGCCAGGAATCTGTGTATTGTTACAGTATCACAAAACAAAATATCCCGATATTCGATATTTTCGATATTTTCTTGCACCCCTACTGAATATAAGCTGCTTGTTTAGCCATCAAGTGAAGTAATTAGCTATATTTCCGTGTTTCCATTTAAACGTTCAGCAAATGTTATGCACATTTTAAACATTTTGACAGAGGTTTCCATCCACTGCAGCTACGTGAAGAAACTTAAGGTGGCGTAGGCTTCCGTGATTTGCGGGATTTCCATCTTTATATAGTCGTGTTGTTTGCAGCTCAGAGTTTATTATCAGTGCCAGCCTGTTGACGTCCACCTTGCATTTGGGAACACAAACGGGCCGCACTTTTCTAGACGAGCCATTTCTCAAACTAGCTCTGCGTTCAGCATTTCAGAAACCTGTGGGCCTTAATCAGACCATCTGTAGGGTCAGTCACCCTAAACAATGATTAAATTCCTCCCGTTTCGTCTTCTCAGAGCTACGGCTAGACACAGTCTGAGTACATATTCAGACAAAAGTGCAGGTCAGTGTCCCAAAAAGATCTAAATCTGTCCACAACAGAGCTTTTAAATGAATAGCAGGACTTTTACGGTGGTGGTCTGACGTCTTGCAACACAGGACGCTGGCAATACGGTGGACGTAGTATGTCAGAGGTTGTGTGGCTACTGAAACTGCTCTACTAGTCTGCCGCTCGAGCAGTACGTACTGACTCTAATCCAGTACCTACTGACTAGTAGGAGATTTCAGACTATGTCCTGTGTTGGGGCAGATGTTCTTGGGAGGTTCCTGGTGTAAAACGACAGGATTGGCTGAACCGTAAACACTGTCATGAAGCTGTTTGCGACGGCCATCTGTGTCTAAACAGACTCAGTGTAGCAGACGGGCGTGGTATGTCAGAAATATTTACAACAATACTTTATCTGAGATTTATGGTGCGTTTCTCTTTCAGCTGGCCAAGAATGTTGGGAACAGTAATTTTAATGACATTATGGAGGGGAATCTTCCCTGTCCCTCTCCAAAGCCCACCCCCTCCAGTGATATGTAAGTACGACACTGTTTACACTGGTTAACTGCGCTACTGTCATTACTCTCACACTCTGAGACTCTGAGACACTCTGTTTTTATATTCTATTTATTTTATATTCTATCTTAATTTTTCATTGTAAGTCTCCTGCTTGGTCTTACCTTGTGTACTTGTGGAATATCTATCTATCTGTCCGTCTATCTGTCCGTCTGTCCGTCTGTCTATCTATCTATCTATCTATCTATCTATCTATCTATCTATCTATCTATCTATCTACTTCTCTATATCTTTCTCTATCTATCTGTCTATCTGTCTGTCTGTCTGTCTAGATGTCTGTCTGTCTATCTATAACTTTATCACTCTGCAAATCTGTCTGTCTTTCTACAGCTATATCTTTCTCTATCTGTCTATCTATAAATTTATCACTCTGCAATTCTGTCTATCTATCTATCTATCTATCTATCTATCTATCTATCTATCTATCTATCTATCTATCTATCTATCTATCTATCTATCTATCTACTTCTCTATATCTTTGTCTGTCTGTCTGTCTACTTCTCTATATCTTTCTCTATCTCACTATCTATCTATCTATATCTGTCTGTCTGTCTGTCTGTCTGTCTATCTACTTCTCTATATCTTTGTCTGTCTGTCTACTTCTCTATCTTTGTCTGTCTGTCTGTCTACTTCTCTATATCTTTGTCTGTCTGTCTGTCTGTCTACTTCTCTATATCTTTCTCTATCTATCTGTCTGTCTGTCTGTCTATCTATGACTTTATCACTCTGCAAATCTGTCTGTCTTTCTACCTCTATATCTTTCTCTATCTATCTGTCTATCTATAAATTTCACTCTGCAATTCTATCTGTCTGTCTGTCTGTCTGTCTGTCTGTCTAGCTATCTATCTACTTCTCTATATCCGTCTGTCTGTCTGTCTGTCTACTTCTCTATATCTTTCTCTATCTATCTGTCTATCTGTCTGTCTATATGTCTGTCTGTCTATCTATAACTTTATCACTCTGCAAATCTGTCTGTCTGTCTTTCTACCGCTATATCTTTCTCTATCTGTCTATCTATAAATTGATCACTCTGCAATTCTGTCTATCTATCTATCTATCTATCTATCTATCTATCTATCTATCTATCTATCTATCTATCTATCTATCTATCTATATCTGTCTGTCTGTCTACTTCTCTATATCTTTCTCTATCTCTCTATCTATCTATCTATATCTGTCTGTCTGTCTATCTACTTCTCTATATCTTTGTCTGTCTGTCTACTTCTCTATATCTTTCTCTATCTATCTATCTATCTGTCTGTCTGTCTGTCTATCTGTCTGTCTGTCTGTCTGTCTGTCTGTCTGTCTGTCTGTCTGTCTATCTGTCTATCTATAACTTTATCACTCTGCAAATCTGTCTGTCTGTCTTTCTACCTCTATATCTTTATCTATCTATAAATTGATCACTCTGCAATTCCATCCATCCACCCACCCACCTCTCTATATCTTTCTCTATCTCTATCTACCTACTCTGTCCAGGTTTTTTCTTCCAGCAGCCTCTCAGCTGTATTTTCTAATAGACGAGTGAAAAAATATGTAATAAATAATAATAAAGTTTAATATGTAAATATCTCATGTGTGTCTATCTTCTCGTTCTCTTCTCCAGGACGGTTCGTAAGGAGTTCATAACCGCCAAATATGTGGACCATAAGTTCGCCAGGAAGATGTGCATCTCGGCAGCGGTAAAAATGAGCGAGCTGTATGAGGCAGTCAGGTCACGTGACCTGCTGGCCCTCATCCAGGTGTATGCCGAGGGGGTGGAGCTCATGGAGCCCCTTCCTGATGTCGGACAGGTGAGCGTAAAACACAGCAGCGTCCCAGCGAGACCTAGTCCTCGCACTGTTGGCCGCGACCAGCTAAGATGCTCTGGTGATTCCAGTTTCAGGGGCTGGTTTTAAGGATGTAGCTTTAAGAATTGGTCTAGTACTACAACAGCCAGGTGGTAGTTTTGACTCACAGTACTCAGAACTCACAGTTAAACGATGATGGATTGTCTTTTGACTGGATGTTTTCTGACTGGCGCTTGCAGGAGGCTGGAGAGACGGCACTGCACTTCGCCGTGAGGACAGCTGACCACACCTCACTGCATCTGGTCGACTTCCTGGTTCAAAACAGGTGAAGAAACGGTTTTCTATTGGTCGATTAATGGGTTAGTTCATTACCTTAACACTTAGAATAGAGACACCATGTAGAATAAAGCACTACACTGTTGTTGCAGTGCTGCATACTAGAAATGGAAAGATCGATCGGCTATGTAATCAAAATATGTGATCAGTGATCGGCCGATATTTCTCCAATTTAGCCGAACCCGAGAGCTGATCGATGGCGCTAAACCAATGAGCCAACCAATGAATTTCTGTATTTCCAGCCAGCGTTTCATCCAGGAACAGTGGAAAGGAAAAACTCCATTGGTTAATAATTAGATGAGCTCTGCTCTGATTGGCTGGTTTGCAGCGAGATGCCACAGTGATCACACAGAAGCAACATACTGACTTTAAAATTAAATGAATTTCAGGGTAAATAACATGGTCAGTTTAATTTTTAATAATTAGTTATTGATATTTAGAAAGAAAACCTTTTTGTGTTATTTTTCTGCTGCTCTAATTAAATCTGTGTGAAAGACCCCTTGATGATGTGACCCGGTTTTACACTACCACTCAAAAGTTTGGGATCACAGTGAAATGTTCTTGTTTTAATGGAGTATCTTCTTCCTTAACACAACAATGGACTGACGGGTCTCTAAAGAAAGTTGTTTCTTTCTGGTCATTGTGAGTCGGTCAGCAAGTCATCAATTGCTGATCTTCAGATACTAAACTAACCTAGAATGTTGTTCTCACTTTTATACTCACTTATTAGTAGAATGTTTTTCAGCTGTGCATCACAATTGAGCAAGAGTGTCCTAACAACCAATTAGTCCAATAACATCCTTAACTTGGATTGGTGGGCGTACCAGGAGATTTAGACAGAGGACTGAGAATTACTGATAATAGGACTATATGCAAAATAAGCCTCTATACAAAAATAGACTTTAATACAAACATTTTTATTCTTTAAAAATCATCTGATACACTTACATTAATTCTGAAATGAACAATATTGTTTGTGAATTGCATGAAAATTGCATGAAGTGAAATTCTAAAGTGAACCATATATATATATATATACATATATATATATATATATATATATATATATATATATATATATATATATATACATGTATATATGTGTGTGTGTGTGTGTGTATGTTTGTGGGACTGTATAATTGTGTTCACCCACAGTAGAAAGGTTTGGGCTTGCTGGCGCACTGCAGGCGCTAAAGCTGTTCTGTGAAGGCCAATATTGCAGCAAACAATTAACAAACAATGCTGATGATGTCAGTCCCAGCAGACATGAGTCATTTTCTCATGGTTCTTGTTTTCCTTTCAAAGAATTCAAAAAGCTGTGCACGTCTTGATTTAGAGACAAAAGCTTTGTTTTATGTACTTTTTTTCTTTTTTTTTCCAAGAAACAAATAAATAATTAAAAAAATTAAAGAGCAATGCATCAGCAGTACGACACTCTTGCAATGGCAGGATTCTCGGGCCTGTCGGGGTGCATTTTATTCAGCTTATATAAGAGCATTAGTCATATCAGAAGCAGAGCTCATGCAGCCTATTACTGTCACAGCTTCTAGTCTGCAGGGCAGAGAAGCAGTAGACTCCAGTTGCTGTAAAGGTTTGTCTCAGATTGTCTGTGCTCTGATCTCAGTAGTGAGTGCACGCTGAATGTTTTATGTGACCTGTGTGTGTGTGTGTGCGTGTGTGTTTGTCTGTGTGTTTGTGTGTTGTGTAGTGGAAACCTGGACAAACAGACTGAGAGAGGAAATACAGCCCTGCACTACTGCTGCATCTACGAAAAACACGAATGCCTCAAGCTCCTCCTGAGGGGAAAACCTGCTACTGACATCAGTGAGTCATATGTGCACACACACACACACACACATACACACACAAACACACACACACACACATACACACACACACACACACACACACACACACACACACACAGACACTCTCAAGCTTGTTTTTGGACAATGTCAGGACAAGGAACGTCAGTAGCTGATTCTTAAAGGTGCTGTGGAAGCGTTTATTCAGTGTTTAAAACTTGTCCACTGATCTTCTACATATAAGGTGTGTGACTTCTGTCAGATCCATTATTTGAATAAGCTCATGAATAAATAGATAAGCTCTGCTCTGATTGGCTGGTTTAGAGCAAGACACCAAGATGGTCGCAGAGAAGCAACACGTCATATGCATAAGCGTATGAATAATAAAGGGTATCCAGGTCCAAGCCCCCCTAGAGCAAGAGCCAGGGGCGACAGTGGGAGGAAGAAACCTTGAGAGGAACCCATCCTCTTCTGGTCGACGAGAGAGAGAGAGAGAGAGAGAGAGAGAGAGAGAGAGACCGTCCTCCTCTAGTTGACCCCGGATAGAGAGAAAGAGAGTGACCGTCCAACTTTGGTCGACCCCGGATAGTGAGAGAGTGACCGTCCTCCTCTGGTCGACCCCGGATAGAGTGAGAGAGAGAGAGAGAGTGACCGTCCTCCTCTGGTAGACCCCGGATAGAGAGAGAGAGAGAGTGACCGTCCTCCTCTGGTAGACCCCGGATAGAGAGAGAGAGAGAGTGACTGTTTGACCTCGAATAGAGAGAAAGAGACCGTTCTCCTCTGATCGACCCCGGATAGAGTGAGAGAGAGAGAGAGAGTGACCGTCCTCCTCTGGTAGACCCCGGATAGAGAGAGAGAGAGAGTGACCGTCCTCCTCTGGTAGACCCCGGATAGAGAGAGAGAGAGAGTGACTGTTTGACCTCGAATAGAGAGAAAGAGACCGTCCTCCTCTGATCGACCCCGGATAGAGAGAGAGAGAGAGAGAGAGAGAGAGAGAGAGAGACCGTCCTCCTCTGGTCGACCCCGGATAGAGAGAGAGAGAGAGACCGTCCTCCTCTGGTTGAACCCAGATAGAGAGAGAGAGACCGTCCTCCTCTGGTCGACCCCGGATAGAGAGAGAGAGAGAGAGAGAGAGAGACCGTCCTCCTCTGGTCGACCCCGGATAGAGAGAGAGAGAGAGAGAGAGAGAGAGAGAGACCGTCCTCCTCTGGTCGAACCCAGATAGAGAGAGAGTGACCGTCCTCCTCTGGTCGACCCCGGATAGAGAGAAAGAGACCGTCCTCCTCTGATCGACCCCGGATAGAGAGAGACCGTCCTCCTCAGTTTGACCTCGGATAGAGAGAAAGAGACCGTCCTCCTCTGATCGACCCCGGATAGAGAGAGAGTGACCGTCCTCCTCTGGTAGACCCCGGATAGAGAGAGACCGTCCACCTCAGTTTGACCTCGGATAGAGAGAAAGAGACCGTCCTCCTCTGATCGACCCCGGATAGAGAGAGAGTGACCGTCCTCCTCTGATCGACCCCGGATAGAGAGAGAGTGACCGTCCTCCTCTGGTAGACCCCGGATAGAGAGTGACCGTCCTCCTCAGTTTGACCTCGGATAGATAGAGAGTGACCGTCTTACTCTGACCCCGGATAGAGAGAGAGAGTGATTGTCCTCCCCTGGTCGACCCTGGATAGAGAGAGAGAGACCGTCCTCCTCTGGTCAACCCCAGATAGAGAGAGAGAGACCATCCTCCTCTGATCGACCCCGGATAGAGAGAGAGAGAGAGAGAGAGAGAGAGTGATTGTGATTGTCCTCCCCTGGTCGACCCTGGATAGAGAGAGAGAGACCGTCCTCCTCTGGTCAACCCCAGATAGAGAGAGAGAGACCATCCTCCTCTGATTGACCCCGGATAGTGAGAGAGTGACCGTCCTCCTCTGGTCGACCCCGGATAGAGAGAGAGTGACCGTCCTCCTCTGGTCGACCCCAGATAGAGAGAGAGAGACCATCCTCCTCTGATCGACCCCGGATAGTGAGAGAGTGACCGTCCTCCTCTGGTCGACCCCGGATAGAGAGAGAGTGACCGTCCTCCTCTGGTCGACCCCGGATAGAGAGAGAGAGAGAGAGAGAGAGAGAGACCGTCCTCCCTTTGGTCGACCCCAGATAGAGAGAGAGAGAGAGAGAGAGAGACCGTCCTCCCTTTGGTCGACCCCGGATAGAGAGAGAGAGAGAGTGACCGTCAGCCGGTAGCAAATTACACTCGGGCAAGGGTCCATATAGAGTCACGATGTGGGTTGCTATGTTTGAAATCATGTCATATTAGTTTATGAGTTTTATAGTTTAATGACTTTTTATTTATCTACTGCATACAATCTAGGATTATTATTATCAGTAGTAATAAGAACCATAATTCAGTGTTTCAGATCTCAAGAACAGAGCAAACAGTGCCCTCTTGTGGTAGTTAACTACTCCAGACATACTTAATAAATAGTTACGGCCAATCACTTTGGCGAGTTTGAGGTCATAGCTGGTCCTGTTCTACCTAGAACCTTCTTTCTATGTTCTTTCACTGTTTTCTGTGTAGTAACTGTTTATATATGTTCTTGTTTCTCTGCTTCTGTTTCCTTCAGCCAATCAGAACGGAGAGACAGCACTAGACATAGCCAGGAGAATGAGGATCGACCAAAGCACAGAGGCTGTAAGTACACACTGGGTGGACTTAAGGGAATGGTTCAATGACACAAATCAAATCGAAATCCCCAGACCTAGTCGATCAGCTGAGACGGGTTTAGTGTCCAGTTTTTGCTCCTCCAGTTTAGTGTTGGACCCACGCTTCCATAAATACGTCCCTTAACTCCTCTCCAAGTGCTCAAACTGCTGTGCCTGTCTTAGAAATGAACCCACAGCGTCACATTTGATCTGTTAGGTGACGTTCTGTTGGATGAAGTACTGATTAAAAAAACAAACTAAAATACTAAATACAAAAATTTATGAGAATTTGATCAGTGGCTGCAATGGTGTTACATTTATTATGTAGGCTGAAGTTTAAGCCAGAGTTATCATTAAATCTGAATATACAACACAGTTAGCTTGATGCTAACAATGCTGCAAATTGCCATAGGGTTGCTAACAGAAATTAGCTTTACTAAGCAATGCAAGAATGCTTATAAAAACCATAGATAGATAGATAGATAGATAGATAGATAGATAGATAGATAGATAGATAGATAGATAGATAGATAGACTTTGTTATTAGGGTTAGTGTGAGTGGTCTAGTGTTTAGGGGCAGTGTATCTGAGATTTGCTCACTAGGTGGCAGCAGGGAGTTAAACTGAAGGACACTGCTGTGTAAGCTCTGCTCGTGTGTTTGTGTTTGTATCAGTTGATGCAGGCTGCAGAGGGAAAGTTCAACCCTAAAGTTCACGTCGAGTACGAGTGGAATCTTAGGCTGGAGGAGATGGACGAGAGCGATGATGATCTTGACGATAAGGTGAGAAGTATGTTGGTGGGGACATTTTTTAAGCATATCTAAATATTGAGTGGGACGTGTCCCTCACGGTATATATTGTGATTGCAACCCGGTACACACACATATTTTTATTCATATATATATATATATATATATATATATATATATATATATATATATATATATATATATATATATATATATATATATAATTTATTTTTTTATTTTTTTTATTTTTTTTAATCCAAAATTGCAGCTTTACAGGAGAAATCAAAAACATACTTTACTTTCAATGTAAATCAATGGAACCAGAATGTTTCCCAAGCTATTTTGGAGCACTTCTATTGCTCCATTTATCATGAAATTCACACAGTGTAAACAACCATTGTCGTGTTCAAATGATGTAGAAAACTCAAATTGGACCAAATGTATATATATATATATATATATATATATATATATATATATGTATGTATATATAATGGTGTAAAAAATTGTGTCATTGATTTTTAATGTCTTCTCATACAGACATTTTATCTATTTAATCAAAAAATCTGAAAATGCCCATTTTTGAAGTGAAACAAATGCAAAAATGAGACTTCTTACCTTGGTTACCTTGGTTACCGGGGCTTCCAGCAGACCAACGGACACACATTTTCAAAAAAAGCAACAAGCACAAATGGATGGAGCCAACACTCCGCCGAGGACTGAGCTCGTACCAAAAAAGGTGGAAATGTCACTTCAGTGGTGTGGAGTTGGTACGGTTTTGAGAAGTTAGATGTTGAACAAAACCATGTTATGTTTTCAGCACTTACAACACAAACACCCTGTGCAGCTAACGTTAGCCACATTTTCCAGTACTGCCCCGTATGATGAAAGTAGTGGCCGTTGGAAAGCAAGAACATATCACAGAAGACATGATCCCTCAAAAATAAATGTAATAGAAAAGTTTAATATGTTGTAGATGGGGCTGTTCTATTTTGGCACATGTACATTTTTCATTTAAATATAATATAAATTTGTTAAACTTGATTTTAATCCTTGTTATGCAAAAACTAAAAAAATTGTAATCGGTCATAAACGTGAGAAAAAAAATTGAGAACAATAAATATATTTTTTTTAAATACTAACTGCTCATCGGAGGATTCAATACTGTGATGAAAGCATCACATCATTTTAAAAAATATCCTTTCTAATATCCTTTTCCTTTTCTAAATGCCTTTCTAAAGAAAAAAGGTCTTTAAGCTGGACGTAAAGGACAAAGACAGACAATCAAGAAGGGCATTCCGAAGGTAACGGGCGGCTGAACAAAAGGCACGATCGCCCACTGTATGCAGATTAGTTCTGAGAAATACTGTTAGACCTGAGATTATTCCTCAAAATGACCTGGTCTGTTTCCATGAACACTAACCCTAACCGAACATTCAGGATGGTATAGTTGGTTTGCAGAGAAAGTAGGAAAGAAATGTTACATTATAAAATATAGTATTTTATATAGTATTTTAGAAGCAATGGTATTTAACTAAATTAATTTAAACACAGTTTGTCTAGTATTAAATAGTGTTTTTCAATTGTAGCACTGCTGGTTCCTTTTAATCTGTTCCAACTGATTGATATATATATATATATATATATATATATATATATATATATATATATATATATATATATAAATTTTTATTTATTTATTTATTTTTTTGTTCATTTTCATTTTTCTACATCATTTCAACACGACAGCTGGCATTGACATTGTCTACATACAATGATAACTGGACCTCCTGTAAAGGATACTTGTTTTTCACTGGACATTATATATATATAGGCCACGAGTCCTGGTCAGAAATGGTACGATGAGAAGGCCCTGCAGACCCCCCCACTGCAAACGATAGATAGATTTGGGCTTCCCTGCTTCATATATCATAAACACTAGTGTTGCACTGATACCAATACTGTATCAGTATCGGCGCCAATACTGGCACTTACACACAGTATCGGTATCGGCAATAGAGAGCACCGATACCATAAAGCTTATTGACTAAATGGCTGCACGTGTTTCTGTATGGTGGATATATTTATTTTTTCATAGCTCTGAAACTTTTTATTGTGCAGTTACTCAACCAGTAAATGATTTTCTTTTAAGGTTATTATATCTTATTCAGGATAAGACATAAACAAATACAACATATAAAAAGTGGAACACAATAAATTTCGGGATTTATAGCCATATATTGAGCATTTAAGTCAGAGTTGGTATCGGTATCGGTACTTGGTATTGGTATCAGTAAGGAAAAAGTGGTATCGGTGCATCCCTAGTAAACACTCATACTTCTCTTTCCCTTTCTGTCTCGTAGCCGAGTCCAGTGAAGAAGGACCGGAGGCCTCAGAGTTTCTGTCACTCGTCCAGCCTCTCGCCTCACGATAAACTCTCCCTGCCCGTCTTTCCCGGCCATCGCGATAAGCAGCGTCTCTCCTACAGCTCCTTCACCAATCAGATGTACAGCGTCTCCACTGACTGTCCATCCTCCCCGGTGAGCGATGCCCCGCCTCTGCCGCCCAGGAACGCAGGCAAAGGTAAACCCCACCGTCCTGCACCCCTCAGCCAATCACCTTGCTCTGAAGTGCCGCCAAAGAACATAGCGGGAACCAACCGAGTGCTCACTTTTTCTGCTCCAGGCGCTTCGGTAACCGCTCAGACTCTTTCATATTAGACGTACAGTCGAATCAGCTCCAAGTTATTTTCGTCGCTAAGCTGATTTGTCTTTATGAGAAAGCACTGTGTTAAAGGGAAGCGAGTTTAAGAGCCCGAGATTGTAATCTCAAATTTAATCCTCCATAATGAGATATGCTGTGCGGCTATGCAGTTATACAACAGCCTGTTATATGACTCAATAAAAGTCAGCTCAAGTTTAGCCAGGCTTTGGCTCTCCGCCATGCAGGTTGGTTCTGTTTGTGGTGGCCTGTTTTCCTGCACTCAGCTCACAGTCTTAGTTGAAAAGCCTGGAAAACATACACCCATCAGCCACTTTATTAGGTATAACTCATTATATCTACACCCACTGTCCACTGTATCAGCTCCACTGACCATATAAGAGCTACACTTACAGACTAGTTCATCTGATTCTCTGTATACTTTATTACTCTGTTCTTTAATGAGTAGGACCCCCACAGGACCACCACAGAGCAGGGCGGTGGATCATTCTCAGCACTGCAGTGACACTACAGTATTAGTGTGTGTTGTGCTGGTGTGAGTGTATCAGACACAGCAGTGCTGCTGAAGTTTGAAGTAAACACCTCTGAGAACGATCCACTCACGATCCAAAACTAAGAGTACCTGCTCTGTGGTGGTCCTGTGGTGGTCCTGATCATTAAAGAACAGAGTAATAAAGTATACAGAGAATCAGATGAACTACAGTCTGTGAGTGTAGCTCCTATATGGTCAGTGGAGCTGAAAGAATAGACTGTTAATAAAAGGAGGTGCGACAAAGCCTTGAGGCCTTGAGTTAACATTAATATTAAGCTGAGCTGGTATATTAATTAGTGTTTTAATCAGTGAGAGAATCGCTAACGAAGCAGTGTTTAATTACAAGCGGATATTTCCACCGTTTGGCCACGAGGGACAGGGATGCCGTCTCACTTCCTGCCCTAAAAGGCAGGGGCGTGGCTAAAATAGGACTCCGCCTACAGACCCAAAACACTCTAGCTGTGTCCTAAACTGAAAGCTGCTGCCTTGATGCCTTGCTTGCTGCCCATGTTGTCTTGTTATTGGGGGCCTTAGCAGTAAGGGTGTGTTTAAAAAAACAATTTTTCAATTTAAATCGATTTTCATTTAAATAATCCCAGTCTCGCATGATCAGCTATTGTTTTTCGCACAACAAGATCTGGCTGGAGAACAAGTAAAGGCGCCCCAGAACTTGAAAGCAGATGTCTGGCTACATTTAGGATTCAGAAACCAGGACGGTATATAAACATATAAACACTAATGTTTTTAGTAATGGTTGAGTGTTGCTTGTACATTTACCACATTAGTTCTCTGAAAATCTCTTTTCATATTTAAAAAAAAAAAAAGATTATTATTATTATAACTGAAATATCCCTAAATGAATCGGTATTGAATTGAATCGAATCAGAAATCGAATCGAATTGGGACCTTGTGAATCGGGATCGAATCGATTCGGCTGCGCTGTCCGCTGCGTCAGTGCTGGTGATTTTTGTGTTATTTATTTCCAAACCACATCAGCGCTGAGAGTATTATGGGATATTGAAGACAGTAGATACGTCTACACTGCTCTCATACAGCGGCTGAATAGAGGAACCTCAGCTGGCAGCGTTTTACATGAACATGACTGGATGGCTTGCTGTCTCATGCTGTATGAGTAGGCAGCAGTTATGATGATTCAGGCACAGCCTTTGTGTTTCAGTACTGACATAGAAATAAAACTCAATCTTTCAGCTTCACTTTAAAAGAAATCAGACTGATCTTTAAACAAATCACTCTCATTTTTAAAAATAATACACCAGCATTGTGTTCTTCAGTGTCAGATTAGGATAGATAGCTAGATAGAGAGATAGAGAGATAGATAGATACTTTATTGATCCCGAAGGAAATGTAGCAGCCAGCAGCAGTTACAAACACAGTACAAAAAAACAATAAGGTATATAAAAATTAAATTAAATTGTGGTAATTAAATAGTGTCCAGTAGTGCAAATGATGGTTTGATATATAATTATATTATATATTTAGCTTAGCACTAATGTCTTGGGTGCCAGTGAACTCTGGCCTGTTGCAGAAATCAATGCAGATCATCATTAAACAGATCTTCTGCTGCTGAAATCCACGTTCTTCACATTTACGAAAGAAATGGATGTGTTCCAAACGCCTCTCCCACACGCACACACCTTGCTCAGGAATGAGGTTGGTCCTCCAGACTCTAAAGGGTGGGACAGAGGTGTTTCTTCCAGGGAAAAGTGTAGCTTCAGGCCAGACACAGGAGGAAAGAGAGAGAGAGAGAGAGAGAGAGAGAGAGAGGGAGAAGGAGGCGGGCTGGAAGTGGGAGGAGATGAGAGGCAGCGAGTGCAGGGAGGAAGGAAGAAATGGAGAAATCCAGTCAGTGTAACTACTGCTTACTACACACAACCACAGTGCTTTTCCATCTGAGTGAGGTAAAAGCAGGCAGCAGGTCATTAACGCACCATCAGTGTGGAGCACAGCTGCACCACAGGCTCATTAACGGAGCAGCTCCGAGCCGGGAATTCTGAAACGGATAGTTTCTGTGTTTAAAATAACATGAGGTCTTTATTAGTATCACTTCAAATACACTTTTGGCTGCACACACAAATTATATTATGTGTAAGGCTGTAGTCTCTGTTCTGTGCAAGCAGTGAGCCGCTCAAGGCTGTTGCAGGGATGTTACCCCGCTCTGCATCATAACCATCTTCTAGTATTACTCCAATACCACAAACCTAGGCCTGTCCATCATGAACCTTTAGATGATAAGTAATTGTCGTTGATCTAAATGTGAAGAGTTATTGTAGTCTAATTGTGATTAGGTAGGTGATTAGCCCTACACAAGACACTGGGGAGCCCAGGTGGAGCAGAGAACTGCACGATCCAACAGTACAGCCGTTGGAAGATACAGCAAATAAAGCAAGCAAGCAAGTAAAGTGCTCATCAGCCGCTTTAGGCTCATCTTTTAATAGTTTTAAACAATGAAATGGAAAATATAATTCAATTATAATCCACAAGTATTTAGGACCATTAAAAAAAATCTAAAATTTCAGTTCAGCTGCGCTTTGTACTACATCTGCCACCTGATGCTGCGCGATGTGGCATGGCTCATTGCCTTTACCCAAAAGGGAGGACTCTGTTGGTGGCACATGCCTGTTTCCGATCTTCTTAATCACTAATAGGTCACTAATAAGCGGACCACGGTCCAGATCCGGACCCAGACGTTGTCCAATGTGGACCCAAACTGATAAACTATTGAGAATTATTTCATTTAGACTGGGTTTATTTTAAGAGGTGGAGCTTTTCTAGTCTTTACGGTATACGGGCTTTACGGCGCAGTGAGACCAATCGTGTGCGCTGTAAGATCACTGAAGCCTCCTCAGCCAATCAGATCTGTGCAGATTGGGGCGTGTGGCGAGCACACAGGCGAGGTACGAAGCGAGAAGCTGCAGTCAGAGATTAAAGCGAGTCAGAAAGAATAAGGAGCTCGTCTAGTTCTGGAGAATACCACTCTGTACAACCAACATGTCAATCTATGAAGCTGAGTTAACAAGAAGAACCACGTTTTATTAACTTTCTCTATAAATAAACACTTTAAGATGCAGTGTTCTGTTTTATTTTAATGTAGCTCTTGTTTCAGTTCAGCATTTAAACAGTAAATATACTGAATATACTGAACGGTATTTGTAATACGTTGGTCTTTCAGTTGCCGATGGCTGATACGGCACTGAATCATAACATAAGTTAGAAATGATGACGGTCTGGACCTTGGCCTGAGGAAATCTGGACCGTACTGAATCCTAATTAAACACCCCTGTTCTAAATTATTCCAATCTTCTAATAAACGTTGCACAAACTTCATATCTGGATCACCGAATAGAGTTGAGTTGTATAGTGATCTCACACAGCCTTGCTATGTTATGCTGAGTGAACAGTATTTCACATGGAATGCTTTGTTAACGAATCAAAGCTTTACTCTTGCTTACAATAGGCTGTATTCATTTCTAGGTTTCCATCCGGTATCTTCTTTTATGGCTTTCATTGGTTGCTATTACTGATTTTCTTATTGGTTGATATTGTTATTGATTTGTTCCTCTTATTGTTTCTCATTCCTGACCTCTTAATTTCAGTTTGTGTTCTCTATACAGGACATCCTCTATGTAAATTCCATTTCTCTCTTCTCTCCCTCTCTTTCTCTTTCTCTCTTTTTCCTTTATCTGCAGCTCCTCCTCTGGCATTCCTTGGTTCTCATTCGCACTATGCTACTCTGGCTAGCACTCGACCATACATCAGTGACTATCTGCCTTTTTATTTGCCTATTCTCCTCCTCCTCCTCCTCCTCCTCCTCCTCCTCCTCCTCCTCCTCCTCCTTCTCTTTTGTAATCCAGTTATGACCTAATTCTGATCCATCAGTGACATTATTGGAGCTTAAGCCACTAACACTGCGTCATGATTAGCAGCATAGCTGGAGTTGTGCCGACTGGGCGTTGTCATTGTTTGCTGCTTGAATGAATACTAACAACCACCTGGGACCATACGCCTCGCCTGGTGTCTCCATTGGCGTCTGCATTATGCATTGGACGAGTGATGTTCCACCAGCTTTGCCTGAACCTGCACTCATCTCTTCCCCTTGACCTTGAGCTTTTCATTGGCTACTGTAGTGCACGAGTGGGCTTGCTGTTGGCTAACCCCCCCCCCCCCCCCAAGAACAGGGACTGTCTTTGTGGTGTTCACACAGTGGTTTTAATGTTGTTTGCCATTAATGTTGTTATTGATGTTGTGATTGTGTTAATGCATTGCTTTAAACTGAATTTCTCACGTTCTCTACTGCCTCAACTATCTCAGCCTCCAAAAACTCTTCACTGGTTCTGTCTTCCAACACGAAACCGGATGCTTTCCCCTCCCTCGGCAGTTTCTGACCCTTTCTTTTTCTCGAAAGCCTAAACCTAGCTTTAGCTTCCTTCACTGAGCTTCCCCTCCTGTGATCCTTAATCCTGGACCCTGTTTATTACTTAAACGCTGCAGAATGTTACATTCAGACTTTGCATTAATAGAGCCAGTGTGAGCTCTTATAGCAGTCTTGCCCACAGAGGGCCAGTGTGGCTGCAGGTTTTCATTCCTACAAAGCAGGAGATCCAACCAGCGATGTAAAGACTGGGACAGACTGATTCCACCAGGGAGGTCAGGTGCTCTCCAGCTTGTTCTGAGTCAAAGCTTGCAGCCACACCAGCCATTCACGGATAAGACACGGATTGGACAGGAAATGAGAATGTCTGCCATGGATGGGTTTGATTATTTCTTCAAATCATGTGTCTATTTAATCGTTAATCGTTTAATCGGTTTTTTTGGCTGATTATGCAACCATTAAGTGAAAATGCCAGCATCTAAGCACTGTATTTGTAGGGTTCCATCAGATTATTTTTATTTTTTTTTTTCAAAAAATCATTCAGTGGTGCTGATGGGAGCCAGACTTCCACCTCCAAAGAGCCTCCTCACAAAAGATGCTTGCTGAGACTCACTCGTTTTGGTTTCCAGTGCAGGTGTAGTAACCCCTTCATGTCAGGTGGATGTGAAAGAGTTCAGACATCAAGATGAAGCAAAGACAATGAAAGAACCTGGTATTAATATATGTGTGTAGGATGGAATAGTGGCTTCTTGCTTGATGATTTTTTTCCAACCAATCAGTAGTCTGCAACAAGTTGTACCCCTTGATGTTATATCCTCGATGGACTACCTGGTACCAGGACTGCATAATGAGAAAAACAAAGAAGTAGAGTAGAGTTGAGTCAGAACCATGCAGTAGAGGAGTGTCCACTGTTATAAAACAGAATGGTGCTGAATATGCTGCCTGATGCCTGAGACGCTGTCTCATTATAGTTTAATGAGGAGGTTTTGGCCTGAAACAGATTTTAAAAGCACATCAGTGGCAAAGAGGTACATTCAGGTTGTTTTAAGGCGAAATAGTGACCAGAATTAACCAGATTTTTCCAGATTTTTTGCCTATTTTACTTTTGTCATGTGGGATACGAAATAATATGGCTGTGTTTGCGGTGTAGAAATGGTGACCTATCAGCTCCACCTTAAAGAAAGCAGAGTCTTTCTGCAGTTTCCCATGAATCACCTCTATATATATATATATATATATATATATATATATATATATATATATATATATATATATATATATATATATATATATGTATATACACACTACCGCTCAAAAGTTTAGGATCACTTTAGAATTTTATTTAATGCAATTTTGATGCAATTTATGCAATTTTGTCCATTTCACAATGAATGTAAGTGTAACAGATGATTTTTAAAGAATAAAAATGTTTGTATTAAAGTCTATTTTTGTATAGAGGCTTATTTTGATAGTTCTGTTATCAGTAATTCTCAGTCCTCTGTCTAAATCTCCTGGTACGACCACCAATCCAAGTTAAGGATGTTATTGGACTAATTGGTTGCTAGGACACTCTTTCTCAATTGTGATCACAGCTGAAAAACATTCTACTAATAAGTGAGTATAAAAGGGAGAACAACATTCTAGGTTAGTTTAGTATCTGAAGATCAGCAGTTGATGGCTTGCTGACCGACTCACAATGACCAGAAAGAAACAACTTTCTTTAGAGACCCGTCAGTCCATTGTTGTGTTAAGGAAGAAGATACTCCATTAAAACAAGAACATTTCACTGTGATCCCAAACTTTTGAGCGGTAGTATTTAACTAGACAGTGTGTCTCTTCATGAGCACTACTCAGTGTAACATTCTGCTGGTCCTGAATTCCATCTCTCCGTCTCATTCCCTCTCCTCCCTTCCCTTATTTTCCTTTTATCTCCTTAATTGAACCAGTATTAGTTGTCCTGCCCCTTCCCATGATCTCATTGCATGATCTTGTTGTTGTTGTGTTCTTGTTTTTGTTTGTTTACCCTCCCTCTAGCCCCTCCCTCGTCATCCTCCCCCCTCTCCCTCGGCTCCCAGACCCCTAGTAACAGCAACTCCACCCTGTCCAAGAAGAGGCCCCCGCCCCCTCCCCCCGGACACAAACGCACTCTTTCCGACCCTCCCACCCCGCTCTCCCATACCCCTCACTGTAAAGGTGCGTGCGGTTTCAGTATGAGCGCCCCGTTCCTCCTACCTGGTGTGACTAGTGCTAATCCAAGACCGACCTTAATCCAGGTCCAGAAGACTGGCTCTTTGAACAACATTCGAAAAAGTCTTTGGATGGATTAGCACATTTACACAGTGGAGTCACATTATTATGACCACCAGCTAATATTTAGAGTAACTGCCGTGTGCTGCACAGACAGCAGCTAGATGGACTGGGAGGCTCAATAAGGTCCTGGTAGGTGGTCTCAGGTATCTGGAGATATCATGCTGACTGCAGTGCATCTCACAGCTGCTGGAGGGAGCATGGAGGAGGATCCATGGAGCCAACACCACCATCCAGGTGGTCCCACAGATGCTCAATTGGGTTCAAGTCTGAGGTATTAGGGGTCCAGGGTAGTACTTGAAAGTCTTGGTCAGCTCTTCCAGCCAGTGTGGGACATTTCTAGTCGTGTGACGTGTCTCATCGTCTTGCTGGAAGATCCCATCTGCCCCAGAGAAGACAATCAGCATGTATGGCGTACGTGATCTGCAAAGATGGATTCAGACCCAAATGGGTTGAGTGGGATCCACATGGATGAGTGGGTCCAGACCATAACGCTGCCACCTACAGGTTGCTGCTGTTGAAAAGTAGAACATAATAATGTGACTCAGCTAAGCTGTGTGCATAGCTTATATTATCTCTTTAACGATGGACCTTGCACACCTTGTTAGCAACGCTTAACTTAGTGAACCAGGTATGAGGACCGGGGCCTCAGGTTAGTTTGCTTATAACCAGGTTACAAACAATTGTCAGTTCCTGTTGTTGTCTGTGTTGTGTCTTTCTCTCTGTTTCTTAATGCAAATATATAAATTTATTCTGGGCAGGCTTATATGGCAAGGACACTCCAGGCCATGTCCAAGTATAAAGGAGCAATAAGTAGCATTTCAGCTACAAACATGAACTGGTTGACCTTTTACTAATACTTTTGATATTCAAGTATCTCTGATAGATTATTAAATAATAGCCACATATTTAGGTTAGGTTATTAATGCTGGGTGAGTAACAGAGGCTGCCTCTTCAGCTAAGCTTGGAAACACATTTTAAAACATATTTTATTATTTAAATAAATAAAATAGGTCATATTTTTGTGTCCGATGAGCTAATGAAGGCTGCCTCTTCAGATGAGCTAATGTGCTGGACTGGTACAATGGATACTGAGCTGAACTCATTAGAGGAATATAAGTAAAATGCAGTTAGCCTAGCTTATTAGTAGTAGAGTATAATATGAACTTAATTACAAATACAAGCAAAGTATATATGTTTGCTCAACATAGCATGCCGACACAGTGATCACAGTGGGACAGTCAATAAATACCTAAATAACGATCTCAGTGGTAACTTCAGTGAATACGTAAACAGTAATTTTAGTTGTATCTATTTTAGCATTTGGCAGACACTCTTATTCAGAGCGTCGTACAGTTTACCTGTACACAGGTACCTGAAGGTGGAGTCTTGGACAAGCACTCTTATTGGTATAGGGCCAAGTGGGACTATTGAACCCCAGTCTACAGCATGAACAGCTGCAGTGTAACCTACTACAGCCACATCTCAAACGGTTAACCATGAACTTAAATAATTTGTACAATTTGATTGATTGGCTAAGACATGATTAGTGTCCCAACTTTTGCTTCTAAGTTTTGCTTCTGGTTTTATGGGCCTATTGTAGCTAACTGGTAAAGGAAAATTACCGCCAGACATAGAGAATACAGGGTATATTAACCTCACAGCATCAAACTAAAGAAGCGAACATCAGGCGGCATTCATTTTCCACAGAAAGACTTACTTATTGCTCCGTATGAAGGACTTGTACCTGA
Source organism: Megaleporinus macrocephalus (assembly GCA_021613375.1). Taxonomy (NCBI): domain Eukaryota; kingdom Metazoa; phylum Chordata; class Actinopteri; order Characiformes; family Anostomidae; genus Megaleporinus; species Megaleporinus macrocephalus. The sequence goes on along the minus strand of CM038727.1, from coordinate 7,163,272 downwards.
GGCCAACCAAGACGAAAGCACAACAATGTCAATGGAAGGCTCAGATTAACCCATTGACCCGTCTTGATCCATTGACTTCCCTTTTGACATTAACTCCAATGTTTTGCATGATGCTTTGCTAATTTCAGAGGTAGGGCATGGCCAGTTATGGTTCTGGAGCCCGAAGTGAAATTCAGTTCCACAATTAGTCATTTGAGATCAGTTTGAGAGAATATAGCCGTACCTGAAAGTTTGGGCATCCCTGGTCAAGTGACAAATGTGAAAATAACATATGCACTACAGAGAAGACACTTGAATGCAAATGGAAGTTTATTACTTGGGAAAAAAAATACTACATAAAATGTAAGAAAGAAAATAGTACAAATATTAAATATGGCGATAATATTTTGTTTTGAAATTATTTTGTATTGTTTTGTGATACAGTGTGGATTGCCAAACACCGTTTGTCAAAGATTTGTGGCGGACAGTGAATCATTTACCGCTACATGGTGTTTTTCATTTTTTCACTCCCAACAAAAACAAGTAGTATAAGGTTGCAGCACTAATGTTAGCATATGCGAACCTATGCATATGATAGCTTTTATACTAGGTGACTAATAATGCTAGGATTATTTTTTAAAAATGGTAAGCCTTGCCTACAGTTAATGCAATATATGAAAATGTAACCCCTGTATCGTGATAAGCATCGTATTCCCAGGTTATTTTCAAAAAAAAAATGTAAAGATGTAGCCTATGAAAAAAAATTACAGCATACTGTATGTACTTATTTTCGAGATTCAAGAGTTTTATTGCCATATGCACAGCAGAACAGACAGTTACACTGTACAATGAAATTCTTATTGTGCTGTTCCTCCATTCAACAGTAGATAAAGATAAAAAAATAATTAAAAAATATATACAAAATATACAAAATATAATAATATAAGTTGAAGTAAATAAAAGTATTTTTTATATAGTTAAAAAAAAAATATATATATATATATATATATATATATATATAGTCTTTTAACTTTTAACTTTTGACCAGGGCTGTTGAAACTTTGGCCAAATTTGCCAAATGTGATTGGGCCTCTAGGACCATCGCTGCCCACTGCCCAGGTTCTGTGTCATTAAAACACATTGTTCTGTTGCATATTTTATGGAGTGCTGTGAGCGTTTGAGAGTGCAGTTTGGCGGGAAGCAGCTTCATATCACTGTATTGATTATGTACTTTCCACTGACATACTTTCAGGAAGCGACTCCACTCCGCCTCCCATTAACAAGATGTCTCCAATAGCAAACCGGTTTGAAGGCATACTACAACAGCAAAGGTAAACGGATCTCTATCATATATGGAAATCATCAGCTGCAGCTTTACATAAGTAAAGCAAATGTACCACAAAACCATGCAGTAGCTGGAGCCCGAAGCCGTGCTGTGCTGTGCAGCTGGACCAGCAGCAGAAGTTTTGCATTTGAACCTTAAGGTCAAAGTTCTATTTACTTTTCTTTTTTTTTTTAAAGGTCCTAGAAACTTTCTCTGACAGGTCATTGTTTGCACATGCAAAGCAAGAGGCACTGTGTAAGCATGCAGCCATGGAAAGTAGACCAGCCTGTAAACTCCTCCATGTATTCAGTCTCCAGGTACAACCATTAAGTACCATCAAGTAGAGAAGATGTACGATAAACCTCTTGCAATGTGAATAGAGTTTCAAAGGTGAGGTTCAAAAAGATTATTGAAAGCCGCAGAGACTCCTTACCAACACCTGAAAGACCTGCTAGACCTGTAACCTCAGATAAAACAGTACATCAGCTTTCATCTTTGAGAGAGAGGAGAACATCAAGCTCCAGCTTCAGATCTGAGAACATCTACAGGTGTTTCTGTCCAGTCTTCCACTGTGAGAAGACACCTCAGCAATATCTCTCTTACTCTCACTGAGTAAGAGAGAAACAGACACATCAAACAAAGACGCTGCTGCTGCTGTTCTCAGTTCAGACCTCAACATCACTGAGTGCCTTAGATGAATGAATAAATGAAGGGTGCTGTCTGACTTTTGCACAGTACTGTATGTGAAAAGCAGGAGTTAAATGAAGGATAATTGCTTCATCTGCCCAATTCTTCTAATTATGATGCAGTGATTTACATAATTATCACATATAATGTATTTCAGATCTATTATAGTTGTCTGATTGGTCACATAGTGTGATCTACTGTTGTTTATTATACTACACGTTTAACAATAATGAACAAGTAGTATGAATTGAACTGCGTGTAGGGGGGAAGGTGAGGTGGTCAGTTAGCAAAAATTAAATATAATATACAGACCCATAAGTGTATCATTTGTGTATAATTATCTGTAACTACAAATTGTTGTGATTTCGTTCGCTTGGAAAGAGCCCTTCATATCTACATAGGAGTGGCTCATCTTTCAACAGAGGCTGCCACCACCATGTTTCTACAGTAACCCAGAGATTAGACGTAGAAAAAAGAAGAATCTTTGTCCAAAGGTCCTATCATAGCACATATTTATCAGTAACTTTGTGCACAAATATTAATATTTTCAAAACTTAATCTCCTCATAAAACACCAAAAAACTGAGGCTAAAATTAGATTTTTCCCATTCCACCTTAAATCGTGCAGCTCCTTACATTTAGGTGCTGCTTCTTGTTTAAAGTATTGCTGTTCCACCTTAAATGGTGCGGCAGTTAATATATGAATAAATGAAGGGTGCTGTCTGACTTTTGCACAGTACTGTAATTCTTCTAATTATGGTGGAATGATTTACATAATTATCACATATAATGTATTTCAGATCTATTATAGTTGTCCAGTTGTACTAGGCAGTGCTGTATGCATCTGTCTGATTGGTCACGTAGTGAGATCTACTGTTGCTTATTACAGTGCATGTTTAACAATAATGAACAAGTAGCATGTTTTAAAGGAGCAGTGTGTAAAATTTAACCAGGTTGGGGGGAGCGGTTCTGTTATCAGAAATTGAATATAATATACAAAACCATAAGTATATCATTTGTGTATAATTACCTGTAACTACAAACTGTTTCATTAGCTTAGAATGAGCCCTTCATATCTACATAGGAGTGGCTCATCTTTCAACAGAGGCTGCCACCGCCATGTTTCTACAGTAACCCAGAACAGCCCAACCACAGAGTGACTGAGAGTGTCACTATAGTCCTGGCTGGAAGACGTAGAAAGAAGATGAATCTTTGTCCAAAGGTCCTATCGTAGCAGATATTTAACAGTAACTTTGTGCACAAATATTAATATTTTCAAAACTTAATCTCCTCAAAAAACACTAAAAAACTTTGAATTTTCCCATTTTACCTGAAATCGTGCAGCTATTTACATTCAGGTGCTGCTTCTTGTTTAAAGTATTGCTGTTCCACCTTAAATGGTGCAGCAGTTAATATATGAATAAATAAAGGGTGCTGTCTGATTTTGCACTGTACTGTAATTCTTCTAATTATGGTGGAATGATTTACATAATTATCACATATAATGTATTTCAGATCTATTATAGTTGTCCAGTTGTACTAGGCAGTGCTGTACACATCTGTCTGATTGGTCACACAGTGTGATCTACTGTTGTTTATTACAGTGCATGTTTAACAATAATGAACAAGTAGCATGTTTTAAAGGAGCAGTGTGTAAAATTTAACCAGGTTTAGGGGGGCGGTGTTCTGTTAGCAGAAATTGAATATAATATACAAAATCATTTGTGTATAATTATCTGTAACTACAACCTGTTTCATTAGCTTAGAATGAGCCCTTCATATCTACATAGGAGTGGCTCATCTTTCAACAGAGGCTGCCACCACCATGTCTCTACAGTAGCCCAGAACAGACTAACCTCACAGTAACTGAAAGTGACTCCTGTTTTTAGCTTAAACTTGGGTGTTGCTATAGTCCTGGCTGGAAGAGGTAGAAAGAAGAACCCTTGTCCAATGGTCCTATCATAGCACATATTTATCAGTAACTTTGTGGACAATATTATTAATATTAATTAATATTAAATCTCCTCAAAAACACCACCAGAAAACTGTGAGGCTGAAGTTTGACTTTTCTCATTCCACCTTAAATGCTGGCATTCAGCTACTTATTTGCTTCCTTCTTGTTTGAGTATTCCTGTCCACCTTAAATGGGGCAGCAGTTAATATAGCGCCTCACAATATTAAATTCATGATATGATGTTTATAACACTGAGCTTCTACGCTCTACTAGAGATATGAGTATGCTAAGTAGAACTGCTTGGGAACATAATCAGTTACTAGAACCCTATACGTTTCTAGTGTGTACTAGAAGTTTGAGAACCCAATTTTGAACAAATGAATAGTAGAGATGGAAGGATCGATCGGCCATGTATCAGTATCGGCCGATTTTTAATCAAAATATGTGATCAGCGATTGGCCGATATTTCTCCAACTTAGCCGATCCTGAGAGCCGATCGATGACGATAAACAAATGAGCCTAATTTCTGTATTTCCAGCTAGCGTTTTAGAGGAGAACCCCCTCCGGCCAGCTCCCTGCAATTCCCATCTGAACCACTAGGTGGAAACACACACCCTTTCATTTTCCACACAAGAACAGTTCACGGTGGAGAAAGCATGTCATCTGTCTGTGTATGTGACGCATCCAGGGCAGTTTGTAACATCTGTAAAATTAGTAAATCAGTGTCTCTCGCGGGAACCAAGACAAAGACATTTAACTACTAATCTGATACACACTTCAGAGACACCACACAGCTGAACACAGTGAGTATCAGTAAACAGCAGAGCTAGAACACACAGCTAACACAAACTAATAACCCAGAACACCTACAGACCAGATCTGACCGGTACAAACAGAACAGCAGCAGCAACAGCCAGAGATCTAAAGAACCACAGCCAGAGTGATTGAGTTTATAGTTCTAGATCAGCAGCTCTTCTCGGCTGTAGAAGACGTTCATTCTGCTGCTTAATGTTCCACCTGGATTCACGCTCTGCTGTTCTAGTAGAGATACTTTTCAGATGTGGCTCTTCTGGAGCTTATCAAGCAGTTTACTCCCACATAGACCAACTTCTAATTTAGTTACAAATATTATACTGTTTCACATGAGCTCGTTAAAAATGGTAATAAACCAGTTTAGACCATGTTTTATTACTTGCTTGCTTTAATAATTGCATACAGCCTTGATCGGTATCGGCTATCGGCATCGACCTCAAAAACACTGATCGGTTCATCTCTAAAGAATAGTACTTATTGATTAGCACACAAAGTAAAGCACAAGAAAAAACATAGGAATGATCATCAAACAAACAAAAACATAAAGATTGCAATATGCAACCTCACCACTAGAGGTTACACACTGCTCCTTTAATAACAAAAATCTTTCAGTTACACCTACCCACGTGCAGCTGTGCATTATGACTCTCATTTTATTAAACATTCATTTCCTGTGTTTGTTGTCTGAGCTGCTGGACTGGTGGCTCATTAGGCCGATGCTTCTTTTGTACTTGGTCTGGAATGCATGGTGGTGAAGACAAGCTGGTCTATAAACAGGTCTTAGGGGACACTGTGTTATAGCCAACCTAATGGCTGCTTTTTGCAGGCTGGTCCAGTAAGCAGATTTCAGTTGTCTTCACAAAGAGGCTTACGTTTCACTCCTTTGTTTCTGATTTGAACATTTATCAATGTCTTGAATTCCTGTTTTCCACCTCTTTAATGTTGTTATCTGTAGCTGACTTTGCTGCATAATTTATTTTATTTTTTTTTCTGCTTCTCAGCACTACCACTAAATCTACACTTGGCCCAAGGGTGCTGCCCAAACTACCTCAGAAGGGTAATTTACTCGCTCACTTGTTTTAAAAATATATAGGCTGCAATGAAAGAAACGCCAAGAAAATTGTATATAATTGTAAAGATTCTATATCTGTATATGCATGGTATGTATTTGTATATGCATGATGCCACCTCAACTAAAAACCCTTGTCCTCTCTTTGTGTCCTCAGTTGCCCTGCGTAAGATAGACACCATCCACCACCCGTCTGTGGACAAGTCCAGCCAGCCTCCAGAGCCTCCAGTGCTATTCCAGAAGTCTACCCAGGGATCCGACACTCCGCAGAAAGCTTCTTTACCTGAGAAACCTCAGCCTGGGGACCTACCGCCCAAACCCCAGCCCTCAGAATTGCCCCCTAAACCTGGGGAACTGCCCCCAAAACCGCAGCTCTCTGACCTGCCCCCCAAACCCCAGCTTGGCGACCTGCCTCCCAAACCGCAGCTGAAAGACCTTCCACCCAAACCTCAGCTGGCTGACCTCTCTGCCCCCAAACTTGTAGTCCCGGAACCCGTTCACAAGCCCTCTCCTGTAGAGGTGGTCCCCAAACCCGAGTCCCCGGACACGCTGATGACCAGTCAGCCAGCAGAACTGTCACCTCAGCCCTCCCAGCCCACTGAAGACACCAATGGGAGCCCATTGGGTGCCCCGGAAACACCAGTACCGCTGCCCAGGAAGATCAACACAGTGAGTTCTCTTCAGTAGCACTTGATAAGAATAGCCAACACTGGCAGGTGAGCTAGACTAGAGATGAGCAGCATGTGAGGTAAACTGTAACACTCCCTTCACCTACCTGTGTACAGGTAAACTGTAACCCTACTTTCACCTACCTGTATACAGGTAAACTGTAACACTACCTTCACCTACCTGTGTACAGGTGAACTGTAACACTACCTTCACCTACCTGTGTACAGGTAAACTGTAACACTCCCTTCACCTACCTGTGTACAGGTAAACTGTAACACTACCTTCACCTACCTGTGTACAGGTGAACTGTAACACTACCTTCACCTACCTGTGTTCAGGTAAACTGTAACACTCCCTTCACCTACCTGTGTACAGATAAACTGACTAACACTACCTTCACCTACCTGTGTACAGGTAAACTGTAACACTACCTTCACCTACCTGTGTACAGGTAAACTGTAACACTACCTTCACCTACCTGTGTACAGATAAACTGACTAACACTACCTTCACCTACCTGTGTACAGGTAAACTGTAACACTACCTTCACCTACCTGTGTACAGGTAAACTGTAACACTACCTTCACCTACCTGTGTACAGATAAACTGTAACACTACCTTCACCTACCTGTGTACAGGTAAACTGTAACACTACCTTCACCTACCTGTGTACAGGTAAACTGTAACACTACCTTCACCTACCTGTGTACAGATAAACTGTAACACTACCTTCACCTACCTGTGTACAGGTAAACTGTAACACTACCTTCACCTACCTGTGTACAGATAAACTGTAACACTACCTTCACCTACCTGTGTACAGATAAACTGTAACACTACCTTCACCTACCTGTGTACAGGTAAACTGTAACACTACCTTCACCTACCTGTGTACAGGTAAACTGTAACACTACCTTCACCTACCTGTGTACAGATAAACTGTAACACTACCTTCACCTACCTGTGTACAGATAAACTGTAACACTACCTCTACCTACCTGTGTACAGGTAAACTGTAACACTACCTCTACCTACCTGTGTACAGGTAAACTGTAACACTACCTTCACCTACCTGTGTACAGATAAACTGTAACACTACCTTCACCTACCTGTGTACAGATAAACTGTAACACTACCTCTACCTACCTGTGTACTGGTAAACTGACCCTCCTGATCAGGCTGTAGCTTTAGCTTCTCCTGACTCCGTAATGAGACTTGTTTAAACTGGATCAGTCTGTTGGTATGCAGCTCTGCTTTAAACTGAAGTTACTGATCTGGTTTTGTTTTTCTGTGTTCAGGGAAAGAGCAAAATGCGGCGTGTTAAAACAATCTACGACTGCCAGGCGGATAACGACGACGAGCTCACCTTCGTCGAGGGTGAGGTCATCGTGGTGACCGGGGAGGAGGACCAGGAGTGGTGGGTGAGTAGAACTGCAACAACTCTTCAAAACCATGTTCTTCTCCCGGAGGAGTCTCAGTACCCCTGGGCCATAGGGTGATGTAATCAGATATCGGTGATGACCAGCGCTGTTGTAGGGGGTGGGGCAGAGACCTGCGGCAAAAAACACGAATCGAACAGTGCTTTTAGGTCTCAGTAGTGAAGGAGATGTGCACTTCTAGGAACAGACATACACACACGTAGGGCTGTGCGATATTGACAAGGAATGATATCTCGATATTTACTGTAATTTAGTGGATAACAATTATTAACAATATTTTCCATTATTTAGAAATGTGTTTGTAAAAGTCTTATATTTTACTAGTTTGCACTTTTTAAAGGATATTAATATCCATCCATCATCTACCGCTTTATCCCACTAGTCGGGGTCTCGGGGGTCTGGAGCCAATCCCAGCGTTGTTTTAGTGAATGATGCTGAAGTTTGCTGAGTGTATGTTTAGCCAGACTCCTTAACTGGTTTGGGTCTGTCTTGGACAGTGCGCTCCTGAAGCTCTTCATACTCCTCACACTCTTCATACTCTCTTTATACTCTCTTCATACTCAGTTCATACTCCTCACACTCTTCATACTCCTCATACTCTCTTCATACTCCTCATACTCTCTTTATACTCCTCATACTCTGTTCATACTCCTCATACTCTCTTCATACTCCTCATACTCTCTTCATACTCCTCATACTCTCTTTATACTCCTCATACTCTGTTCATACTCCTCATACTCTCTTCATACTCCTCATACTCTCTTCATACTCCTCATACTCAGTTCATACTCCTCATACTCTCTTCATACTCCTCATACTCTCTTTATACTCCTCCTACTCTCTTCATACTCTCTTCATACTGCTCCTACTCTCTTCATACTCCTCATACTCTCTTTATACTCCTCATACTCTCTTCATACTCCTCATACTCTCTTTATACTCCTCATACTCTGTTCATACTCCTCATACTCTCTTCATACTCCTCATACTCTCTTCATACTCCTCATACTCTCTTTATACTCCTCATACTCTGTTCATACTCCTCATACTCTCTTCATACTCCTCATACTCTCTTCATACTCCTCATACTCAGTTCATACTCCTCATACTCTCTTCATACTCCTCATACTCTCTTTATACTCCTCCTACTCTCTTCATACTCTCTTCATACTGCTCCTACTCTCTTCATACTCCTCATACTCTCTTTATACTCCTCATACTCTCTTTATACTCCTCCTACTCTCTTCATACTCTCTTCATACTGCTCCTACTCTCTTCATACTCCTCACACTCTCTTCATACTCCTCCTACTCTCTTCATACTCCTCCTACTCTCTTCATACTCCTCCTACTCTCTTCATACTCCTCATACTCTCTTCATACTCCTCATACTCTCTTCATACTCCTCCTACTCTCTTCATACTCCTCATACTCTCTTCATACTCCTCATACTCTCTTCATACTCCTCATACTCTCTTCATACTCCTCCTACTCTCTTCATACTCCTCCTACTCTCTTCATACTCCTCATACTCTCTTCATACTCCTCATACTCTCTTCATACTCCTCCTACTCTCTTCATACTCCTCACACTCTGTTCATCCTCCTCATACTCTCTTTATACTCCTCATACTCTGTTCATACTCCTCCTACTCTCTTCATACTCCTCCTACTCTCCTCATACTCCTCCTACTCTGTTCATACTCCTCATACTCTGTTCATACTCCTCATACTCTATTCATACTCCTCATACTCTGTTCATACTCCTCATACTCTGTTCATACTCCTTATACCCTCTTCATACTCCTCCTACTCTCCTCATACTCCTCCTACTCTGTTCATACTCCTCATACTCTGTTCATACTCCTCATACTCTATTCATACTCCTCATACTCTGTTCATACTCCTCATACTCTATTCATACTCCTCATACTCTCTTTATACTCCTCATACTCTGTTCATACTCCTCCTACTCTCTTCATACTCCTCCTACTCTCCTCATACTCCTCCTACTCTGTTCATACTCCTCATACTCTGTTCATACTCCTCATACTCTATTCATACTCCTCATACTCTGTTCATACTCCTCATACTCTATTCATCCTCCTCATACTCTCTTTATACTCCTCATACTCTGTTCATACTCCTCATACTCTATTCATCCTCCTCATACTCTCTTCATACTCTGTTCATACTCCTCATACTCTATTCATACTCCTCATACTCTGTTCATACTCCTCATACTCTATTCATACTCCTCATACTCTATTCATCCTCCTCATACTCTATTCATACTCCTCATACTCTGTTCATACTCCTCATACTCTATTCATACTCCTCATACTCTATTCATACTCCTCATACTCTATTCATACTCCTCATACTCTATTCATACTCCTCATACTCTATTCATACTCCTCATACTCTGTTCATACTCCTCATACTCTATTCATACTCCTCACACTCTATTCATCCTCCTCATACTCTGTTCATACTCCTCATACTCTGTTCATACTCCTCATACTCTGTTCATACTCCTCACACTCTATTCATCCTCCTCATACTCTATTCATCCTCCTCATACTCTGTTCATACTCCTCATACTCTGTTCATACTCCTCATACTCTGTTCATACTCCTCACACTCTATTCATACTCCTCATACTCTCTTCATACTCCTCATACTCTGTTCATACTCCTTATACTCTGTTCATACTCCTCACACTCTATTCATACTCCTCATACTCTCTTCATACTCCTTATACTCTGTTCATACTCCTCACACTCTATTCATACTCCTCCTACTCTGTTCATACTCCTCATACTCTGTTCATACTCCTCATACTCTGTTCATACTCCTCACACTCTGTTCATACTCTGTTCATACTCTGTTCATACTCCTCATACTCTGTTCATACTCCTCATACTCTGTTCATACTCCTCATACTCTGTTCATACTCTGTTCATACTCTGTTCATACTCCTCATACTCTGTTCATACTCTGTTCATACTCTGTTCATACTCCTCATACTCTGTTCATACTCTGTTCATACTCTGTTCATACTCTGTTCATACTCTCTTCATACTCCTCATACTCTGTTCATACTCCTCACACTCTGTTCATACTCCTCATACTCTGTTCATACTCCTCACACTCTGTTCATACTCCTCACACTCTGTTCATACTCTGTTCATACTCCTCATACTCTGTTTATACTCTGTTCATACTCCTCATACTCTGTTCATACTCCTCACACTCTGTTCATACTCCTCACACTCTGTTCATACTCTGTTCATACTCCTCATACTCTGTTTATACTCTGTTCATACTCCTCATACTCTGTTTATACTCTGTTCATACTCCTCATACTCTGTTCATACTCCTCACACTCTGTTCATACTCCTCATACTCTGTTCATACTCCTCACACTCTGTTCATACTCCTCACACTCTGTTCATACTCTGTTCATACTCCTCACACTCTGTTCATACTCTGTTCATACTCCTCATACCCCCTATTGCTTGTAATGTGAATTAACAAGTTGCGCCATCTAACAGATTGCTCCTTTAAATTAGCCATTTTTTCTGCTATTTATAGTGACTAATTCATTCGTTTATTTATTTATTTATTTATTAAAAATGCTAAATTCAGTAAGTATGCTAATAAACTGTGATTCTATGTGAAAATGTGCAGCAGTGGGCGCTTTATAGAGGACGTGTTCACTTCTTTTACCCAGAAAATCAACAAAATTGTCAATTTAATAAGTTGTGTTCAAATTTTTATATATATATATATATATATATCATATATACACATATATATATATATATATATATATATATATATATATATATATATATCATATATACACATATATATGTCATATATACACATATATATGTCATACGAGATTCAAGATTCAAGATTCAAGAGTTTTATTGTCATGTGTACAGCAGAACAGACAGTTACACTGTACAATGAAATTCTTACTTTGCCGTTCCTCCATTCACCAGTAGATAAAGATAACAAAAAAAGAAATAATAAAAAATATATACAACATATACAGAGTATATTTTATAGAGTATACAAAGTATGATAATATAAGTTGAAGTAAATAAAAGTATTTTTATATAGTTAAAAAATAAAAAATAAATTGTATGTAAACAGCAGTACAGTGAGTGAATTCTCTGAGTTCTCGATACCAGCCAAGAACTGTAGCTTCTGATCTCTGCATGAAAAACAACTCAGCAGAGCAAACTGAGCAGCAATGAATGAACAGCCATTGCTGAGACACACGAGGGGACCTCATCATTAATAGTTAATATAGGAAAGTTCCACCTTCTGCTTGTGACAGGGGCTCACAACCCCATCACCAGCCTTTCTTTAGATTAGAAGGCATTAACGCTATCAGTGCCGAAATCAGGGGTGACGTGTGACGACTGAGCCATTGCCATTTGCTTTGAAACCCGAAAGCTTCCTGTGTGGTTTCAGAGAGTTGTCTTTCTCTACGCTTAAGCTTCCTTTGACATCTACTGACACTTAGGTTTACTTTTTTCCATTCACCATTTTTTGTATAATCTCTGAGCTAAATTGAGATTACTGCTGAAGGAACTGAATACATTCATACAATGTCTGGGGCGTCCAGGAGAAATCTGGAACTACACTTTGTTCTTCAAACTGGAGCTCAAGATATGATCTACTTCTCTCACAATAACATATTCATGTTACTTTGTATTGTATGATTATTTATATCAGTTCTAATGATACTTTAGGATGATCCACAGAGAACACTTAAAGGTGCAGTATGTGAGATCATTAGTTCCAACATGAATGTATATTTATATATACACTACCGCTCAAGAGTTTAGGATAATTTTAGAATTTAATTTCATGCAAGTTTCATGCAATATTGTCCATTTCACAATTAATGTAAGTGTATCAGATGATTTTTAAAGAATAAAAATGTTTGTATTAAAGTCTATTTTTGTATAGAGGCTTATTTTGCATATAGTTCTATTATCAGTAATTCTCAGTCCTCTGTCTAAATCTCCTGGTACGACCACCAATCCAAGTTAAGGATGTTATTGGACTAATTGGTTGTTAGGACACTCTTGTTCAATTGTGATGCACAGCTGAAAAACATTCTACTAATAAGTGAGTATAAAAGGGAACAACATTCTAGGTTAGTTTAGTATCTGAAGATCAGCAGTTGATGGCTTGCTGACCGACTCACAATGACCAGAAAGAAACAACTTTCTTTAGAGACCCGTCAGTCCATTGTTGTGTTAAGGAAGAAGATACTCCATTAAAACAAGAACATTTCACTGTGATCCCAAACCTTTGAGCGATAGTGTATGTAGTATATTATTACCTGAAAGTGATGAAAAATAGTTTTGTCTGTAAATCAAAGACGTTTATTTATCGGATTGAAGAGATGTCTACTGAAGTTAGTATGCTAACCAGCTAGCTGCAGCGCATCCTGTCTCATAATACCACCTCAGGATATGATAGTGAGTCGAGTTGAATCAGTCCAACATGTGAGGATGAGGAAGTAGCGCTGCTGCCCCAATGCTGTATTCTAACCTATTGTCAGTCTTGTTGAAGGTGCTGCTACTGGTTAGATAATTTAGGAACAGGCAGCCAATGAAAGACCAGTAAACACTACGATGGCTGAAGCTCTTGATGAGCAACTGCTGCTGGAGAGTGAAGGGATGAAGTTTGATGCTAAACTCGCTGGTGATGGAGTGTGAATTAAACATTTTACAGATTGCTCCTTTAAATTTGGCATTTTTCTGTTACTTTTAGTGCCTAATTTAACATACTGGACAACATACAGTATAAAATGTGCTGTGGCTTTTGCATGAGCCACATTCAATTATTTAATATTTATATCAAGATGTGATTTACTTTTGTCACAATAAGATATTCATTTTACTTTGTATTGTATTTATGATTATTTACATCTGTTCTAATCATATCCGGTGTTCTTACTGGTTCCTACCACATACTGACTGAAGAGAGTGACTCAAGTTTTAACACTAAAGCTGTAGCTTAAGCCTATTGCAGTGTGTAATCTCACTGCTGGAAGTTACACATGGCTCCTTTAAGCAAACAGTTAAAATCTTTTAGAACAAATTTATGTTTACGTTTTATGTTTTAGAACAAAACAGTAATATAGACAGTGTGGAGTTAAGACAGGATGTGGGCAGTCAGTGCAATAAAGCTCGAACTAAAGGTACTTAACACGTATCACCCCAGTGCAAATGATTTTTTTTCTCTGAGCGAAGAGAGAAGCTTATGCCCTGCACGCAGAGTGACACAGCACAGTCATCAATACAGAACATTTGTTTTTATGGTCCAAATTTTATGAGAGAGAAAAGTCATAATGCAAATGATTCAGAAATTAAGGAACTGTTTCGTTGTGTAATACTGTTCTTTCATTGGCTGCCTATTCATAAACAATCTAGCCAGCAGCAGCACCTTCAACATGATTGATGAGAGATTAGAGTACAGTGTCGGGGCAGCAGCTCTACTTCTTCATCCTCACGTGTTGGACTGATTCCACTCCATAATACAGTAACTCACTATCACCTCTTCAGGTACAAAATAATACTACGGTGACTCACTATCACCTCTTCAGGTACAAAGTGGTACTACAGTGACTCACTATCACCTCTTCAGGTACGAAGTGGTACTACAGTGACTCACTATCACCTCTTCAGGTACAAAGTGGTACTACAGTGACTCACTATCACCTCTTCAGGTACAAAGTGGTATTACAGTGACTCACTATTAGTCTTCAGGTACAAAATGGTACTACAGTGACTCACTATCACTTCTTCAGGTACAAAATGGTACTACAGTGACTCACTATCACTTCTTCAGGTACAAAATGGTATTATGAAACAGGGCTGGCCGGGGTTAGCTGGTTAGCATTCTATCTTCAATAGAGATCCAATGTGATACATAGACATCTTTGATGTGATATCAAAACTGTTATTTCTGCAAAATCTATTGATCATTTTAGTTCATTTAAGTCCTACAAATTGTACCTTTAATGGCTTTAATAACGCAATAAACGTATCCTGATGATGTCCCAGGTGTGAGTGTGAAACGGGTTTTGTACCTTTGTAGGGTATAAAATACCTTTTTTAATTTATACTGAAATGTGGAGTTCAGTTACTGCCCATTGGCTTCAAACCAACAGGGTTTTCAATGTCACGATTATTGTCGGTGGTACATCACACATGCGGGCTGGACCTTTCCAGTAAATGTGTTCAGACTGTAAATAATACACCCTTCATTCTATTATTCTTTTTTAGATCGGACACATCGAAGGGCAGCCGGAGAGGAAAGGCGTCTTCCCCATGTCCTTCGTCCACATCCTGTCTGACTGACACCCACGAGTCGATCACCAGCCTGGGCTCTGCGGCCAGCCCACCTTGTTCACCTCTTACCAAGGGAACCGCTGTAAATAGCCGTCATAACTTCCATGGGACTTAAAAAAAATAGGAAAAAAAAACACACACAACCACAAAAGAAAGCAGAAAGCGAAACCCCGTATTAACTTCCTCACAGTCAAGGAGGTGCAGTGTGACGAGTATCTAACTTTATCAGTGTTACCGTTCCTCTTTAGAACAGTCTACCACATCCCAGACTGCACCCAGCATTTAGCCACATCCTCCGCTTCAGCTGTTACTTAATGCTTTTGTATATAACGACTGTACATAGATATATCGATGTCGGCTGCACACGAACACAGATACGCCACTGTTCTTGTGTTTGCGTGCGAGTGTAAAACCTTGTGTTAGTGTGGCGAAAAAGTAAAATAATTAAAAAAAGGTGTGTTATCGTATTCTGCCTGTCAGCTAACCACACCCAGGGCCAGTCCTGTCCAGTGAACTGTAAAGTATTCATGCGGACTGGCCATTGTTTGCCTTGCAGGGGTCACGGATTGGGTGGGGGGGTGAAAAAAGGCTTTCTGGACGGTGTAGATCGTTGATTTTCGTAGAGACTGACTCGACTTTTACCTCCACAACTCTCAGCGTACCACTATAGCACGTCCGAGGACGGAATAGTCCCAAATCGTTTACTCTCTCTGGCCCTGTGGAAGAATCGAACCTGTGTAATGCACAACACCCGTCACTGTCTCCTCGTCCGACGTCTGCAGCTTCCTTCCACCTCCACTGACTCATCACTCCACGAGACTCCTCTCCTATAAAGGGCGCTGCTCCGAGGTGTTGACCATCCCCACATGTTAACGTTTCATTCTCCTTCACAGTTTCAGACCCGAACAGAATCCAGGGAGGTTCTTTCTTTCCTCGTCACCCTCTTTGTTATTAGCGTTGAAGGCATTGAGATGATGATTAAGATGATGATGATGATGATGATACTACTTGAAGCATTCCACGCAGGGAACAGGTATTTTTTAAATAGTTGTTTTCAAAGATGTGTTTGACCGTATTGTGTAGAGGGACGTGCCGGCTCATGACGCAACACTAGCCTGTCCAGTGATAATCGGGGGCCACCGCTACCGCAGGTAACCAGTCAGATCTTCACCGCTTCGCTCGGCGGAGACCCTTTTAATCCGATACTCAGGTTGTCAGTACAAACGCAAAGGATTCAAGCTTAAACTGAACGGTGGTCGTGCAAGTCTGCAGTGTTTACATGCAAAGAGCCACGTGATGAAATCTGTAACCAACATGTCTGTTTCAAAAGATGAAATAAATATACTGTTTGAGATGGAAGGGTGAAATCCAGCGTCCGGCCTCGTCTCTTCACAGTGTCAGTAGTGCTGTACTGTAGATCATGAACGGCTTTGGTTCTCAGACAGGTCCACAGACGGTCCAACTTATTGCTCTATATCTGGGTTTTAGCTAAGTTAGATAGATTGATGGATGGTTAGATTAATATGTGCCTAGATAGATGGTTAGATAGATAGATAGATAGATAGATAGATAGATAGATAGATAGATAGATAGATAGATAGATGGTTAGATGGTTAGATGGTTAGATAGATAGATAGATAGATAGATAGATAGATAGATAGATAGATAGATGGTTAGATAGATAGATGGTTAGATAGATGGTTAGATAGATAGATAGATGTCTAGATAGATAGATAGATAGATAGATAGATGGTTAGTTAGGTAGATTGTTAGATAGATGGTTAGATAGATAGATGGTTAGATAGATAGATAGATAGATAGATAGATAGATAGATAGATAGATAGATAGATAGATGGTTAGATAGATAGATAGATAGATAGATAGATAGATAGATAGATAGATAGATAGATAGATAGATAGATAGATGGTTAGATGGTTAGATAGATAGATGGTTAGATAGATGGTTAGATAGATAGATAGATGTCTAGATAGATAGATAGATAGATAGATGGTTAGTTAGGTAGATGGTTAGATAGATGGTTAGATAGATAGATAGATAGATAGATAGATAGATAGATGGTTAGATGGTTAGATAGATGGTTAGATAGATAGATAGATGTCTAGATAGATAGATAGATGGTTAGTTAGATAGATGGTTAGATAGATGGTTAGATAGATAGGTAAATGGTTAGATAGATGGTTAGATAGATAGATGGTTAGATAGATAGATAGATAGATAGATAGATAGATAGATAGATAGATAGATAGATAGATAGATAGATAGATAGATAGATGGTTAGATGGTTAGATAGATAGATGGTTAGATGGTTAGATAGATAGATGGTTAGATAGATGGTTAGATAGATGGTTAGATAGATGGTTAGATAGATAGATAGATAGATAGATAGATTGATGGTTAGATAAATGGTTAGATACATAGGTAAATGGTTAGATAGATAGATAGATGGTTAGATAGATAGATGGTTAGATAGATAGATAGATGTCTAGATAGATAGATAGATGGTTAGATAGATAGATGGTTAGATAGATGGTTAGATAGATAGGTAAATGGTTAGATAGATGGTTAGATAGATAGATGGTTAGATAGATAGATAGATAGATAGATAGATAGATAGATAGATGGTTAGATGGTTAGATAGATGGTTAGATAGATAGATAGATAGATAGATAGATAGATATCTAGATAGATAGATAGATGGTTAGATAAATGGTTAGATAGATAGGTAAATGGTTAGATAGATAGATAGATAGATAGATAGATAGATAGATAGATAGATAGATAGATAGATGGTTAGATAGATAGATGGTTAGATAGATAGATGGTTAGATAGATAGATAGATAGATAGATGGTTAGTTAGATAGATGGTTAGATAGTTAGATGGTTAGATAGATAGACAGATGATTAGATAGACAGATAGATAGATATGTACTTAGATATATGGATATGTGTATAGATAGATAGGTACATAGATCGATAGATAGAAAGATAATAGATGATAGATAGATAGATAGATAGATAGATAGATAGATAGATAGATAGATAGATAGATCTATTATGGGTAATTTTCTGCATATATGTTCTCTATATGTTTCCTGTATGTTATAAAAATATTTATTTAGACAGGATTAAATAATGAAGGTTAGTTTCAGAAATTTTAGCAATAGATAACAAGATCACCCCAAACATCACATCACCCTACAGACCTAAGTCTCCACATGCGTACTCCATGTGGTGTTAAGTGATGTCACGCTGGTGGTTTCTGGCTCTGTGAAACACTGTAAGCAACAAATAAGTGCAGCAGCATGCAGGGTTCAGGCCTCAGAGTGGCTCCTACACACTTTAGCTGCTTAGATATTTATAGATGACAGTAAGTAAGTCAGTATGTGTCAAACCACATAAACAAGCCTTTATTAGATGGACCTGGTGTGGAATCGCAGCCTGTGTGATTTTAGACATACAGTCAGCTACAAATGCTAACGGGTGAGATGCAAGCTGTTGTTGTGAGGCTGCATGCTTTGGCCTGATAACTGCATTTGGAGGAAAGCTGTTTGCTGCTACTGCTCTAGCCACACTCTAAATGCCACTGGACATGGTGTAGCTACCTCGATCAATGCCAGCCTTGCACTGAGCTCTGTGCACTTCTAAATGGACAACAGGGACCTTTTCTCTTTAAGCCCATCAGCATTCACAGCTGTGCACTTCCCATGCTCGGCTGAATTCAGTTCGGGAGCTCCTGCGCTGGGAACTGCTTTCGAATGCAAGTAGTTGCTTCGCTGACATTATGGACCAATCATTGTAATTGGCAAGATGCAAATTCATTCTTAACGTTCCTCAGCCCCTAATTCACTTCTAATTATAGATCCTCAGGGCTAATTGACTGTCTAATGCCAAGCATTTCACATCTTCCCCACTTCCTTTAAAGTGGATTTGCAAAAACATTATTAAACATTAGTATTACAGTGGCTTTGGTAGGAAATACAGTCATTCTAGACAAACTTACTTGGAACCATTTATGACGGTGATGATGGACTACAAGACATAAAATGGCTATGACCATATTGTGTGATGCCCAAGCCATTTATTTTTTTTATTCTCATCAGCTACTGGTGTGATTAGTACTTTCATTAATACTTTTTTAGCACCGTTTCACTAGTTTAACTCATATGTACAGAGTTTTGTGTGTGTTGCATGTATTTCAAATAAATTTAGGGCAAATTCAACTCATTCAAAACCATTAAATGCTTTGGACGTCTGGTTCCTATCACCTATACTATAAAAAAAAAAACCCAAAACATTGGTTATAGATGTGAACAGTCTGTCACAGTGGGTTGGTGTGAAACACTTTGCACTACAGAAACTTCCCAAGTGTTCACAGTGGTGGTGAATGGAACCAGACATCCACCTCCAAAATCTTCATGTATACTTATTACAGTTAAATATATAAACCTTAAGTTTTACCATCAATGTTCCATATAAACTCTGGTGACTCATTGGTACACTGGTGGTTTTGATAAAATGTGTTGTAGGCATGGTGACCCCTGGTTCCCATCACTGCAAAGAGTCCTGGACTATGTTAAGACAGCAGGCCAGTCAGAGCTGTCCAAACTGTTATTTGCAGATCAGGTTTGTGTCCAGACTCCAACCTACCCATGTAGGTTGCAGGGGTATGATGAGGTAGGTGTCTACATAGTTACTAGATCCCTGCAAATCCCAGCATCTGTTACCCCAGATTTTAAGTTGTGTTTCAGGAGATTCAAGACACATCTAATAGTAGCTTGGATCCAATTTCATTTGTTTACTGAAATAAAGTCTAGATATGCCAGATACTAGATTTGGGGCCCCCAAACAGGTCAATGAGAAACAAAGGCCGTATCTTCAATATATCTGTTTACATCAACTGAATTAATGGGCCTTTAATTTAAAGACCAACATTTGCAGCATTGTTTGAAGGCACCATCAGTTCCTGTGTAATATGAAGTAAGCACTGAATCTGTATCAGTTCAGGAATGTTACCTTCAAAAATAAACTTTACCCCCATTTGCTTATAAAAGAAACAAGAACCCAAGACATTTGGGGGCCCTTTTGTCTCCATTAAACCAAACTTAGTCCAGGTTTTGTTTAAACAGCATGTTGTAGTTAAATATAAAGGTTTTCAGTTTGGAGGTGCATCTGTCATTAGTGTTAATCCCTATAAGCAGATGTGCCTGTTTCTCTTTGAACGTCTCATTTAGAACCAGAAGTGTTTCAAAACTGGAATGAAAAGCACTAGACCATGTCCTCATAGCACCCCCTTCACTTTTATTCCACCTTCAGGTTACAGGATAAACTCAAGACCTCCGGCATCAACTCAGGATTCAGATCCAAATACACGAGTACTCCAATCAAATTAAATTTCGCAGTCTAGCAACTCCCAACTCTAGATCCAGGTAACTGATTCCAGCTCTTCCTACTCGCTCAATCATAGTCAACATAAAGTACTTTGTGCCACAAACAAATACAGCCTTCAGGCTCATACCAGACTGCTGGTAAACAAAAAGAATTTCATAAAAGGGTTAAATGATTAACTCATTTTGACACTTGAGCTTTCCTCTTCGGTTGATCCACCTTCTCCACCGACTTGATCACCCCTACGGCAACGGTCTGCTTCAGATCCCGGGCAGCAAACCGCCCTGAAAGAAAAATAAATAAATAAATAAATGTCATGGTAACTGAAGTCTTGACGTTGATGGAAAGGCACTCTAGCCCAACCCATTGGAACACCATAAACACCTCACCTAAAGGAGGGTAGCTGAAGAAACTCTCCACACAAAGGGGTTTTATGGGGACAAACTTGACTGTGGCAGCATCTCCGGACATCAGGACCTGGGGCCAGTCTTCCAGCTTCTTCCCTGTGCGACGGTCAAGCTTTTCCCGCAGCTCTGCGAAGCGGCACGTCACATGGGTGGTGTGGCAGTCCAGCACTGGAGAGTAGCCACTCTTGATTTTGCCCGGGTGATTCAGAATGATCACCTGTGGCAAGAGCATAGATAGATCAGCATACATCCCAAGCCCCTGGTTCCTATCTCCACAACTGAGAACACCAGTCAAAAAGTTCTTCTACAGTCTCCCTAGATCTACATTCAGCATCCAGCAGGACAACCTGACTTCAGGCAGGATGATGGTTCTGGGTTCTACTCAAGGAGATCATTTGCAAACAGGCTCACCTGAGCAATAAAGCTGCTGACATCAGATGGAGGGTCTTGCTGGGCATTACCAGCCACGTCTCCCCGTCTTAGATTCTTCACAGCCACGTTCTTGATGTTGAAGCCCACGTTGTGGCCTGGCAGTGCTGTCTGAAGCCCCTGGTGATGCATCTCAATGGACTTAACCTCTGCAGTTAGCTTAGCAGGGGAGAAAGTCAGGACCATCCCAGGTTTAAGGATCCCGGTCTCAATCTTTCCCACAGGAACCGTGCCAACTCCTAGGGTGGTGAATAAGCAAGTTAATTCAAAAGCCACATGTATATTCAATTCATGCAATGACCAACAACATCGACAAAGCAAAATGACCGCCAATTTTGTAGACATCTTGCAAGGGTAGACGGAGGGGCTTGCTTGCGGTTCGGACTGGTGGGTACAGAGAGTCCAGCACCTCCAACAGTGTCTTGCCGCTTGAAAAGCCATCCTTCCTCTTGATCTTCCATCCCTTGAACCAAGCCATCTAAAGAAATGGATTAGATACAAGAAGGCTAGCTGCAGTCATGTAGGCTTGTCTAAGAGGAGAACAAGTCAGCACCTACTACTAAAACCTCATAAGCAAGGGAGTCTTCTTACCTTCTGTGATGGTGCAAGCATGTTCTCACCACCCCAACCAGAAACGGGAACGAAAGGCACCGCAGTAGGGTCATAACCGATCTTCTTGATGAAGACCACCACGTTCTTCACTACCTCATCATACCGTTTTTGACTAAAAGGTGGTTCAGTGAGGTCCATTTTGTTGACACATACAATAAGCTGCTTGACCCCAAGCGTGTAAGCCAGGAGGGCATGCTCCCTGGTCTGGCCGTTGCGAGATACACCAGCCTCAAACTCACCTTTGGCTGCAGAAACCACCAGAAGAGCAGCATCGGCCTGGAAACAGAAACACCAGGGAGTTACAACTAGAGTCAGGACATCAAAATATATATGGAAGCATGTGGGGGATCACCATGTACTCTACCTGAGAAGTTCCAGTAATCATGTTCTTGATGAAGTCTCGGTGGCCAGGTGCATCTATTATCGTGATCACAAACTTCTGAGTGTTGAACTTCAACAGGGAGATGTCAATCGTAATGCCACGCTCTCGTTCTGCTTTCAGCTTGTCTAGAACCCATGCATACTTGAAGGAACCCTTGCCCATCTGTGGGAAAACATCAGCTTAATTAAAAAGAACCTCAAAAACAACATACTACTCACATATACAAGTTCTTAACATGCAGGTTCACACCTGAGACGCAGCCTTCTCATACTTCTCCAGGGTTCTTGGGTCCACCCCGCCACATTTGTAAACAAGGTGACCTGTAGTAGTCGACTTGCCGCTGTCCACATGACCAATGATGACCAGATTGATGTGAATCCTCTCTTTCCCCATGTCGTATGGTCGTATAGCTTCACCACAGCCAATGCAGATGAACTGATCTCACCGTGCTTTTCTACAATTTCCACACTAAGCAGATGGTTACTTCTCACTGTTTATATAGTCTAAGTAACCAGCAGCTTGGCTCCGTCTGAGAGGCTCGCTCTAATTGACCTCAGGTGAGTTAATCAGGCCAGACCAGGCCAGGCCCAGAGCTGCTATGACTCGTTCCCTGACTCAGCATGAATGGTAGCAGTGAATTTGTCTCAGAAGACGAGGAGATATTTCACAGGGGGGGCTTTGTGAGAAGCTTTCAGAGCTTTCAGAGGGAAACACACCTTAAAGGTGGCTTTTCAGGCTTCTTTAGTAAAGTCTATGGCTATTTAGAACCATTTTCATGCTTGATTGGTTGTTTGTGTTGTATGTAGTTCTATATAGAACCTTGTTGAACATGTTCTTGTATTGCCTGAAGTCAAGCTTGTAACAATAGCCAAACTATTTTGGGTGCTATATAGAACCATACATCACATGCACATTCTCCACCAGTTTGAGAACCCATTTTAAAATGCAAAGAATGCATGAAGTAGAACTCATTGTTCTAAACAGAACCCCTTTCCCCCTCTACTAAGGAACCTTTAAAGAGCCATCTTTAAGCATGCAGTACCCATAATCACTAAATCCCTACCATCTTTTTACAGATTACATCTTAGCAGAGATTTTCAAAGTTTGGTGGAATTCCCCTGTAATGCCCTAATGAGAAATGTTGATTTCCACGCCTCTATAGTAAAGCCAGTGGTTCTATTTTGAAACATGAGTTCTATATAGAACCATTTATAGGCTGGAATGATTCATTGGATTGTAAAATGGAGCATATGCTGGATATGGTTCTATACAGAACCTTTTCATTGGGTTCTTCTGCTGTTATGATGTCAAGCTTTTAATAATAGCAGAGCTGTTTGTTGGTGCTATATAGAACCATGTACAGCACTTTTTAATTAATCTAAAGAACCTCTTTACCATGCAAGGAACAATCTAAGCATGAAATGGTTCTATATATAACTCATGGTTCTAAACAAGACCAGTATATAGCATACACAATCACTAAATCACAACCAACCACTCTGAATGACTCTCAGCCTGTATTTAGATAGTTGGATGGAATTCCACTTTAATGCCCTGAATCTCACAGAAAGTTTTGTAGGGAACCATTTGCAGCTTTAACAGGTCTTTGCATGGTGAGATGGTTCTTCAGGTTGTATATATAGAACCTTTAGAACCATATATAGCACATACTCCATCTGTCTGAGGAACCACTTCACCATGCATAGTACCACTAAAGCATGAAGTGGTTCTAAACAGAGCCAGTCCCTTTACTGAGGATTCCTTGAAGAGCCATCTTTTTTTTAAGTGTGTTGGATCTAGAACCACTAAATCACAACAAACCACCCTGAATGACTATCTACAGTTATTTAGAAAGTTGGGTGGAATTCCCCTGCAATGTACTGAATTTCATAGGAAACTATTTGCATCTTTAATTGTTCCTTGCTGGGTGAGATGGTTCTTCAGGTTGTATATATAGAACCTTTAGAACCATATACAGCACATACTCCATCTGTCTGAAAAATCACATCACCATGCAAAGAACCATTAAAGCATGTAAGGGGTTCTAAACAGAACCATTCTCTTTACTGTGGAACCCTTGAAGAACCATCTTTTTTTTTAGTGTGTTGGATCTAGAACCACTAAATCACAACAAACCACCATGAATGACTATCTATAGTTATTTAGAAAGTTGGGTGGAATTCCCCTTTAATACCCTGCATTTCATAGGAAATCATTTACATCTTTAATTGTTCCTTGCATGGTGAGATGGTTCTTCAGGTTGTATATATAGAACCTTTAGAACCATATATAGCACATACTCCATCTGTCTGAGGAACCACTTCACCATGCATAGTACCACTAAAGCATGAAGTGGTTCTAAACAGAGCCAGTCCCTTTACTGAGGATTCCTTGAAGAGCCATCTTTTTTTTAAGTGTGTTGGATCTAGAACCACTAAATCACAACAAACCACCCTGAATGACTATCTACAGTTATTTAGAAAGTTGGGTGGAATTCCCCTGCAATGTACTGAATTTCATAGGAAACTATTTGCATCTTTAATTGTTCCTTGCTGGGTGAGATGGTTCTTCAGGTTGTATATATAGAACCTTTAGAACCATATACAGCACATACTCCATCTGTCTGAAAAATCACATCACCATGCAAAGAACCATTAAAGCATGTAAGGGGTTCTAAACAGAACCATTCTCTTTACTGTGGAACCCTTGAAGAACCATCTTTTTTTTTAGTGTGTTGGATCTAGAACCACTAAATCACAACAAACCACCATGAATGACTATCTATAGTTATTTAGAAAGTTGGGTGGAATTCCCCTTTAATACCCTGCATTTCATAGGAAATCATTTACATCTTTAATTGTTCCTTGCATGGTGAGATGGTTCTTCAGGTTGTATATATAGAACCTTTAGAACCATATACAGCACATACTCCATCTGTCTGAAGAACCACTTCACAATGCATAGAACCATTAAAGCATGAAGAGGTTCTATATATAACCCAGGGTTCTACGCAGAACCGGACTCTTAAAGAACCATAATTCTTAAGTGTGTTTGCTTGAGAACCTCTAAATCATAACAAACCACTCGCAGTGTCTCCCAGCAATTGTTTAGAAAGTTGGGTGGAATTGTCCTTTAATGCCCTGGATTTGAGAGGAGACGTAAGACGAGCTCGTGTCTGCGGTACAGTCCGGATAACGGGACGCGGTCAGGTGTGGCGGACGGAGCGGTGGCTCCAGCTGGCCACAGGGGGCGCTGTGTAACTAACCGTGTCCTGCTATGAATTGGAACTGAGTACATACCGAACACCGGAGCTCGTTTACTCTAAAACTAAAGCCCACAGGTGTCGACTGTCCGTCCCGGAGCGGCGCGTCTGTCCGGCGAGCTGACTCGCTCTTATTGTTTGTCCGGCGGGGCGAGTCTCTGAACCTGTCCACGAGCTCGGTGACGTCTCACAACCCGGAAACAGCAGGCAGGCAGGCAGGCAGTTAGACAGCTGAGAGAGGGAGAAGTGAAGCAGTGCGCCCGGAGCTCAGCGGCGGTTCCCGGACTCCCTCAGGGCTCCTCCTCGCTCCTCGCGTCCAGGTACGTCCGAATCCGCCTCTGTCTGTCCGCTGGGGCTGGCGAGGTGCTCCGCGGCGCTGTGCCGGGAGCGCAGCCGGCTGGGGGAGCGCTCAGCCGGGCGTGCAGCAGCCGAGAGCTCCGCGGCATGACTGAGCGGTGGTTGGGGGTGAAATCGACGGCAGCGGCCCACAAACACGTCCAGAAACTTGTGAAACACGTTGTTGGGGATGTTTGTGGGACAAGCAGACTGTTTTAAGCTTCAGGCCAAAGATATTTAGGGGCAAACGGCCGCTACAGTGGGCTCGAGTAACGTTAACTCAACAATAGATTAACGGTAGCTGCCTGAGGGGTGGGCGATACTGCAACTCTGTTATATCGTGATACTTTTTCACCGTGCTCGATATATATCACGATATTTATTTAGATTTTATAAGTTGGAAGAGAAAGAGAACAGGACCTGTTGTTCCTCATATACAGATGCTATAACAATTTAAAGTAATCTATAACTGTGGTCATTTGTGTCCAGTGTTTTAGAAAGTTAAGTACAGTTTTACAGGCCTTTGTAATGAAACATATAGTTAGTCAGTGTTCTTTAACTGACTGGGGTCACGATCATTGCTGCACATCAAATTTGATGTTAGTTTTTATGAATGTCTTTGCATTAATTATAGAAATACGGTACATACTTTGCTCTACCTGTTCGGTTTACAGCTGCTGAAGTTGCTGCAGTGGTTTCTGGAAAGCATTGATGAGGAGAACGTAATATATATTATTATTCATACATTCTCTTTTGTAAACCTAATACTTCCGTGCTCCAAAACACTTTGTCCACATGAGTAAAACTATATTTTCTATGAGGTATTGAGAGAGCAAGGTTTTTTCTCTTGTCATATATGGGGAATTGAAATTGTTGCGTGAGTATTGTTTTGTATGCAAGTGAATTTAAGCATGTATGCAAAATAATCCAAACACCAGAGGGTTAAGTATTGATGATATTCCCAACAGACTTATCTTACCGTCCATCCCTATGATAACAGCATTTCTATCCAAATGCTAAACTGACCTACTACCTAATAAATATCGAATATATTTCGTGATACTGTATCAATTCTCAAAGACACAGTATCTGTACACAGATACAGACAGAGAGTGAATCGTTGTGTGCTGTGTTTAAACCTCCGCTAGATGGCAGTGTTGTAATCCATTTTCATCTCCTCTCCAACATTAACAAACAGCACAAGGCCGCAATGCTATGGTAAGCATTGGAAACCTGTTCATACAGTGGTGTGTTTTAATAGTAGGAGTAGCAGTATATCACTTTGCTCGCAATATATCATGATATATTGAATCGTGACCGCTGTATCACGATACGTATTGTATCGCCAGGTTCTTGCCAATACACAGCCCTAAGAAAGAAAGCATGCTTTCCAGGTATAAGTGAGTTACAGTCGATATTTTTGTGCCCTCAAAGCTGTAACATGCTCCTGGAGGTGCAGTTGTGAGTTATAAAGGTGCACGACGTTCGCTTTCCCAAATGAAGGGCCACTTCAATGTACTTCTTGCTTATAAAAACATAAAAACATGACTTAAAAAGCTGCACAGAGTCAGAATCAAGCTGCAGAATATGGTGAGTATCTTCCCCAGCTAAGATAACCCAAGATGTAGGGCTGTGTATGGGCAAGAACCTGGCGATACAATACGTATCGTGATACAGCGCTCACGATTTAATATATCACAATATATATAAGTGATATATTGGGATTTTTCAGATCTTACTATTAAAAAACCCCACTGTATGAACAGGTTTATCAATGCTTACAATAGCATTGCGCCCTTGTGCTGCTTGTTAATGTTGGAGTGGAGCTGAAAATGGATTACAACACTGCCATCTAGTGGTCAGAGGTTTAAACACAACACACAATGATTCACTGTCTGCCAGGAATCTGTGTATCGATACTGTGTTTTTAAGAATCGATACAGTATCACTAAACATAATATCGCGATATTCAATATTTTCGATATTTTCTTACACCCCTACCAAGATGTACTGCTTTTTGTGGTGCTGTGTGGTCCATAGGCTGAAGTGTGCTCATACCGGATGGGCATGTGGAGCGAACCAGTATGCACTTGTAGCAGGTCCAGTACATGTACTGCTGCCTGCGAGTGTTCAGAGTTGGCCAGCCTCAGAACACGGAGTGTCACATTGACCAGTTGGCGTTCACACGGTTGCATTTGGGTGCTGTCCAAACATGTGAAGTGCAAGTGTAATTGGTTTTGAATGAAGGCTGGTGGGAAATGCTCAGCACGTCTATGCAAAGCGGGTATGAACGATGACCTGCTGTGGTCAGAAGTGCACCGCTCTCCCTTTCTGGTGACCGTTTGACTGGCGGTCTGTGGGAGGTCTGGCGTTGTGGATAGTAGCAAGGCTTTCACGTGCGTGCACGCTGCCGGTAGCCTGTAAGAGTTGTGGTGTACCACATGTAGTGTACCAAGTGAGTGAACTGACCCCAAGCCTACTTTGTTCTTCGTGATGTGTCTCAGATTGGATCTCCATTTGAAGGAGTTCTTCAGCGACTGGCGTGCTACAGAGTGCTTAGCCGGCCTGGTGATAGCTCCCTGTTGTCCTCTCTTCCCCTTTTATGGTATGTAGGTGAGACTCTGAAAGTGGAAGCTGAGAGAATACAGGAAGTTAGCGTGCTGGTGGTTATGAGACATTATGTGTCAGCGCTGTTCGCCGCTCGTGTAAGCGTAGCCGTTATTGACTGCTCTTCCCAGCATGGCCATTTGTTCTCTTTGGCATCCCATCTGTGGGAGTGGGAGGTTGCTGACAGCTCTGAAGGGTTGCATTTCATTTGGGCTGCATCAGACAGGATCAAAGCAAACCCAGCACTCGCTGGAGCGTCGTGCTTTACTCAGAGCTGCTTTTCCTTTCCTTTTCTCTCACATGCCTGTGTTTGTGACAAGCTAGCGGCAGGTGATGGTCTGCTGAAATACCTGTGTAGGTGTATGAATGGATGGATAGTTAAAGAGAGAGTGATGTAGTGATAGGTGAATGGATGGATAGTGGAGAGAGTGATATAGTGATAGTTAAAGAGAGAGTGATGTAGTGATGGGTGGATGGAAAGAGTGAGTGATATAGTGATAGATAGTTAAAGAGTGTGATGTAGTGATAGGTGAATGGATGGATAGTGGAGAGAGTGATATAGTGATAGTTAAAGAGAGAGTGATGTAGTGATGGGTGGATGGAAAGAGTGAGTGATATAGTGATAGATAGTTAAAGAGTGTGATGTAGTGATAGGTGAATGGATGGATAGTGGAGAGAGTGATATAGTGATAGTTAAAGAGAGAGTGATGTAGTGATGGGTGGATGGAAAGAGTGAGTGATATAGTGATAGATAGTTAAAGAGTGTGATGTAGTGATAGGTGAATGGATGGATAGTTAAAGAGAGAGTGATAGTGATGGATGGTTGGAGGGATTGATAGTTAAAGAAAGAGTGTTATAGTGATGGAAAGATAGATAGTTAAAGAGAGAGTGATATAGGTATAGACAGATGGTTGGATGAATAGATAGTTAAAGAGAGAATGATAGAGAAATAGCCAGATGGTTGGATGGATGGATAGTTAAAGAAAGAGTGATATAGTAATGGAAAACTAGATAGTTAAAGAGAGAATGATATAGAGATAGAGAGATGGATGGATGGATGGATAGATA
>CM038727.1:7098441-7128441 GCA_021613375.1 Megaleporinus macrocephalus | reverse complement strand
AAGGATGTAAATAAATTAGCCTTAAATAAACTGAGAGTTTACTGTTAGTTCATTTCATCACCACAGCTGTTTTTATGCATTTTGGTTTGAGAGCAGCTTTAGTTGTTAGTCTTCATTTATTATGATTATTATTATTATGATTATTATTATGATTATTATTATTATTATTATTTAAGCTGTTCTCTTGCTTGGTTTCTCCCTGCTGCTCTCTGCATGGTTCAGTTTTGCCCGATTACCCTTTTAGATTGACGGGAACATTTGGTCTACGTTGGGTTCACGCCCTCGATGTGGGCAAATATCAGCCCCTCACGTCCCTGGTTCTATTCGTGACATCAGAGCGTGGGCACTGGGCACGGTTTCAGCCTGGCGTATACCGGGATATGACTTCAGCCAACAGTGATGCTCAGCAATGTGCTTTGTATTGCATATTGTGCGTGATTTCTTCTACACCTGTTCTCATCTGATACGTCTAATACGTTTCAGTGGTGGATTAAAAGGAATTATCAGAGGAATAAAATCTAAATTAAAACTAATTAATATAAATAATTTAGTCCACATATTAAAAAATATTGGAAAAACCTCCATACTGGTAGAAGGACCCATTCTTTAGTAAGGACAGCTGTACTGTATAGAATCATGAACACTCAAAGAACCATTGGCATGCTCAGATGGTCAAATGGTTCTACAGTGTTGTATATGGTTCTATGCAGCCCCCAAATAAGATCTAGTGTTTATGATGTCAAGCTCGTACCAATAGAATGATAGTAAGTGGTGCTCAGCGTTGGGCTTTATATTGCATATGGTGCGTGATTTGTTCTACACCTGTTCTCATCTGATACATCTTAACCAAAATACCCAACCAGGAGGTCAGTGTTTAGACATGGAGAACTGGTTCATCTGGCTCAGAGGAATAAAATCTGGTCCAAAACCAAAATTAAAAGTAATAAATATAATATTTTTAGTCCATATATTAAAAAATGTTGGATACTGTTAGAAGCACATACCCTTTCTTTAGTAAGGACAGCTGTTCAGCATAGAATGATGATCACTAGATTCGTAGATTTGTTCTACACCTGTTCTCATCTGATACATCTTAATACATTTCAGTAGTGGACCAAAATACCCAACCAGGAGGTCAGTGTTTAGACATGTAGTAATGGTTCATCTGGCTCAGAGGAATACTATCTGGTTTTAAACCAAATTAAAAATAAATAAATATATTTTTTAGTTGGCATGTTGGAAAAAAAATATGTTGGTAGAACCACATACCCTTTCTTTGGTAAGGAGAGCTGTTCTGCATAGAATGATGAACACTCAAAGAAACCATTGGCATGCTTACATGGTTCTATGGATAAAGAATGTGTTGTATATGGTTCTATGCAGCCCCCAAATAGGATCTGCTGTTTATGATATCAATCTTGTACCAATAGAATGATAGTAAGTGGTGCTTAGCAATGTACTTTGTATTGCATATGGTGTGTGATTTGTTCTACACCTGTTCTCATCTGATACATCTTAATACATTTCAGTAGTGGACCAAAATACCCAACCAGGAGGTCAGTGTTTAGACATGGAGAACTGGTTCATCTGGCTCAGAGGAATAAAATCTGGTTTAAAACCAAAATAAAAATAAGTAAATATTACTACTTTTAGTTGGCATGTTGGAAAAACTCTATTGTTAGAAGCACATACCCTTTTTTTTTGGTCTAAATCTGGTCTAAAACCAAATTTAAAAGTAATAAATATAATATTTTTAGTCCATATATTAAAAAATGTTGGAAAAAACCTCCATACTGGTAGAAGCACATACCCTTTCTTTAGTAAGAACACCGTTGTAAGCAGTATGTTGTAAGCAACGTACAGACAATGTGGCTGCTACGTTGTCTCAACATTGTCTGATAACATTGCTCCTATGGTCAGATTACGAGTTCGGTTGACTTTCTAAGTGAAAATAAGACACACAGGGTGTCAAACGTTTGCATGCAACTGTAACTGGAAATCCACTTTAATCAAGCTAATTAAAGTGGTCCTAGAAGGTCTCTACGTTCCGTTCAGTCGTTTGGGACGGCGCGTCTCTCTGACGTAGATTAGTTGATCCCAGCAGTGTACGTTTTCTGAGAGCCACCAGACTCTGTCCAGCCAATCGCAAGGTTGGTGAACGGCAGGGCTACCTATACAGCCAGTAGAAGCCAGTAGCCACCGAGTATTAATGATTAAACTGTTCGTTTAACACAAGTTGATAAGCAAATTGAGGAACAGTTAGAGGAGTTCACAGACCTGCTGCATCTGGTCAGCAGTTCGAGAAGACCACTGAAAACAGACTACATCGTGTAGGCTTCTGTTGTTGTGTGTTGTAGAGTTTGTGTTTACAGTGTAGTGAAGAATGTAACAGATTAAACTGGTGATGAAAGCTTTACAGTAGAAAGTCTTGTTTTGGAGGTTTTAAATTTAATATATATATATATATATATATATATATACTGCTCAAAAGTTTGGATCACAGTGAAATGTTCTTGTTTTAATGGAGTATCTTCTTCCTTAATACAACAATGGACTGACGGGTCTCTAAAGAAAGTTGTTTCTTTCTGGTCATTGTGAGTCGGTCAGCAAGCCATCAACTGCTGATCTTCAGATACTAAACTAACCTAGAATGTTACTTTTATACTCACTTATTAGTAGAATGTTTTTCAGCTGTGCATCACAATTGAACAAGAGTGTCCTAACAACCAATTAGTCCAATAACATCCTTAACTTGGATTGGTGGGCGTACCAGGAGATTTAGACAGAGGACTGAGAATTACTGATAATAGACTATATGTAAAATAAGCCTCTATACAAAAATAGACTTTAAAACAAACATTTTTATTCTTTAAAAATCATCTGATACACTTACATTAATTGTAATTATTGTTTGTGAATTGCATGAATTGCATGAATTGCATGAAAAAGTGGTCCTTCAGCTGTAGTGTGTGTGTATGTGTGTATATATATATATTATTACTGATTAAATCTGCTTGCAATCTGAAAAAACTGAGACGATAAATGTATATGAACAAATTAATGAATAAATAAAAACAGAGGACGGTTGGTCATTTAAGGTAGGTGAAGGTAGTGCAACACACTATAAGCAATGTTAAATGTAAATCATTGTATTTTACAGTATGTTTTTATAGTATTTTTTCTGTTTGTTTTTAGTCTTTTTCAAAAAATCAAACATCAAAACGTAAAAATTGTGATACATATGATTTGAGATGCACCATGTTATCAGAATCATCTAAAAAAAATTATACGCAAACAAACATTTCCATGTATTTCACTCTTTCTGTCTAGATAGCTTTCTATGGGATAGTGTTTGTGTGGTGTTCTGACTGCTGTAGATGACACTGTGTGTGTGTGTGTGTGTGTGTGTGTGTGTGTGTGTGTGTGTGTGTGTGTGTGTGTGTTAGAGGAAGCACTATTAATATTACTTCCACATATTTGTAATGGCGACTGTGTCTCTGTTTCGTTCTCCTTCTGACTGAACGTGCACAGAGTCGTTCTTTGTACGTCACCTCTGTAATCAGCATCGCCGCTCCAACATGGAAAGATGAAAAGTGGCCTTTGCATAAAACCTCTCAGTGCTGCTATAAATACACCTGCCGACTATTAACGCTAGTATTTACATATAAACCACTCAGGACGGGTAACTTCCAGGAGTGATGTCACTTATTGTGTAATAATGAAGTTCCCATGTGTTCTCGCTGAGTTCCTTTAGAAACTAGAGTGTTTGTGTTGTGTTTTAAATGAGCGGTTGCTAGGTAGCCGGTTCTGGTGTTATTAGGTGTTTTTTGTCATATAGATTAAAATATATTACCTTTTAATCAGAAAGTGTTGGGACGGTATGTTTAAGACACCACTGAAGCATTTCAGGAGTTTTAGAAGGTGTGCAACAGTACAGGGTCATGTTTTGCTCCACATACTATATTGGGACTGGGTCAGGACTACAGGGTCAGGACTACAGGGTCAGGACTACAGGGTCAGGACTACAGGGTCAGGACTGCATGCTAGGACTACAGGGTCAGGACTGCATGCTAGGACTACAGGGTCAGGACTGCATGCTAGGACTACAGGGTCAGGACTGTATGTCAGGACTACAGGGTCAGGACTGTATGTCAGGACTACAGGGTCAGGACTACAGGGTTAGGACTGTATGTCAGGACTACAGGGTTAGGGCTTTAGGTCAGGACTGCATGCTAGGACTATAGGGTCAGGACTGCAGGGTCAGGACTGCATGCTAGGACTATAGGGTCAGGACTACAGGGTCAGGACTGCATGCTAGGACTATAGGGTCAGGACTACAGGGTCAGGACTGCATGCTAGGACTATAGGAAGCTAGAAATCCCTGTGAACTTGTGAATCGATGAAGAAATTAAAACATGTATTCATTAAAGATGCATTGAAATAGAATTTCAGGTCGTATGAAATAATTATATGATAGAATGGCTCGCATAAACATACTAAAACGACTAGTACAGTAGCGTGTGTAACAATTTTCCACAAAAAAAAAATAATTTTGAAAAAATTAAATGTTGAATTCAATGCTGGATGCAGGTATAGTCCACTGTTGGTGAGATGACTATAGTTTTCACTCTGTTTGCCATAGAATATGACCTAGACCTGACCGATCCCACTCTAGTCTTACTTGGTTTTGATAAATGATCTGTAGTTTGATAGAAGTGTCAGTGCAGCTTGGCTGTGTGTGGATACGTCGTCACTCGTTCATTAATCGTGGTGCAGATTTGAGACTGTATTGATGTAATTTGTAAGTGAGGGTAACAGGTATCAGTGCAGTGCAGTAGTCTTTCTTTATGACCTCCGGTTCTTTGGTTCTTTGTTGTTTCCTCCCCTACAGACGAGCAAGACGCGGTGGTTTGAGGCCGCAGCGCTGAAAACACGACAACTGATGTGCTTCAGCGTTCGCGTGTGCATGAAGATCGGCCATGCTTGTGGGCTGGCCTGCGGCGTGTTGAGTAAAATGTAGGACAGGAAGTCGACAAGGTGCCAAAATTCCACAACTTTGTGGTCTGAGACATTATCAGCGTGCAAATTCAACTTAGCACTTAGATTTGTGGTGAACGTGAAAGCGTTGATAGATCAGTCTACAGGTTTGGTAGCCAGATATGTTGGTGTCAGCATGCTTTCCTCCATCAGTGACAAATACAGATACCTATACCTCCTATCACTGTCCACTGTATCAGCTCCACTGACCAGACAGGACCTCCACTCACTGTCCACTGTATCAGCTCCACTGACCATACAGGACCTCCACTCACTGTCCACTGTATCAGCTCCACTGACCAGACAGGACCTCCACTCACTGTCCACTGTATCAGCTCCACTGACCATACAGGACCTCCACTCACTGTCCACTGTATCAGCTCCACTGACCATACAGGACCTCCACTCACTGTCCACTGTATCAGCTCCACTGACCAGACAGGACCTCCACTCACTGTCCACTGTATCAGCTCCACTGACCAGACAGGACCTCCACTCACTGTCCACTGTATCAGCTCCACTGACCAGACAGGACCTCCACTCACTGTCCACTGTATCAGCTCCACTGACCAGACAGGACCTCCACTCACTGTCCACTGTATCAGCTCCACTGACCAGACAGGAGCTCCACTTACAGACTGGAGTTCATCTGATTCTCTGTATACTTTATTACTCTGTTCTTTAATGATCAGGACCCCCACAGGACCACCACAGAGCAGGTATTATTAGGGAGGTGGATCATTCTCAGCACTGCAGTGACACTGACGTGGTGGTGGTGTGTTAGTGTGTGTTGTGCTGGTGTGAGTGGATCAGACTCAGCAGTGCTGCTGCTGGAGTGTTTAAACACCTCAGTTTCACTGCTGGACTGAGAATCGTCCACCGACCAAAACTATCCAGACAGCAGTGTCCCGTAGGCAGTGTCCCGTGGGCAGCACATGACTTTAGGTGTTCAGTGGGCAGCAGATGACTTTAGGTGTTCAGTGGGCAGCAGATGACTTTAAGCGTCCTGTGAGCAGCAGATGACCTTAAGCGTCCTGTGGGCAGCAGATGACTTTAAGCGTCCTGTGGGCAGCAGATGACTTTAAGCGTCCTGTGAGCAGCAGATGACTTTAAGCGTCCTGTGGGCAGCAGATGACCTTAAGCGTCCTGTGGGCAGCAGATGACCTTAAGCGTCCTGTGGGCAGCAGATGACTTTAAGCGTCCTGTGGGCAGCACATGACTTTAGGTGTTCAGTGGGCAGCAGATGACTTTAAGCGTCCTGTGGGCAGCAGATGACTTTAGGTGTCCTGTGGACCTGAGGACTTGTCCACGTTAAAGACTCTCTCAACCGATTTGGGTCCATCCTTGCAGATCACGTACACCATACATGCTGATGGTCTTCCCTGGGGTGGATGTCACACGACTAGGAATGTCCCACATTGGTTGGAGGAGCTGACCAAGACTTCAAAGTACTACCCTGGACCACTAATTCCTCAGACTTGAACCCAGTTGAGCATCTGTGGGACCATCTGGATGGTGGTGTTGGCTCTATGGATCCTCCTCCACACTCCCTCCAGCATCTGTGGGATGCACTGCAGTCAGCATGGCTCCAGATACCTGTAACCTCCTACCAGGACCTTATTGGGTTTCTGAATCCATCCTTGCAGATCACGTACACCATACATGCTGATGGTCTTCTCTGGGGTGGATGGGATCCTCCAGCCATGTCACACGACTAGGAATGTCCCACATTGGTTGGAAGAGCTGACCAAGACTTCAAAGTACTACCCTGGACCACTAATTCCTCAGACTTGAACCCAGTTGAGCATCTGTGGGACCATCTGGATGGTGGTGTTGGCTCTATGGATCCTCCCTCACGTTTCCTCCAGCATCTGTGGGATGCACTGCAGTCAGCATGGCTCCAGATACCTGTGACCTCCTACCAGGACCTTATTGGGTTTCTGAATCCATCCTTGCAGATCACGTACACCATACATGCTGATGGTCTTCTCTGGGGTGGATGGGATCCTCCAGCCATGTCACACGACTAGGAATGTCCCACATTGGTTGGAGGAGCTGACCAAGACTTCAAAGTACTACCCTGGACCACTAATTCCACAGACTTGAAACCAGTTGAGCATCTGTGGGACCATCTGGATGGTGGTGTTGGCTCTATGGATCCTCCTCCACACTCCCTCCAGCATCTGTGGGATGCACTGCAGTCAGCATGGCTCCAGATACCTGTGACCTCCTACCAGGACCTTATTGGGTTTCTGAATCCATCCTTGCAGATCAGTACACCATACATGCTGATGGTCTTCTCTGGGGTGGATGGGATCCTCCAGCCATGTCACACGACTAGGAATGTCCCACATTGGTTGGAAGAGCTGACCAAGACTTCAAAGTACTACCCTGGACCACTAATTCCTCAGACTTGAACCCAGTTGAGCATCTGTGGGACATCTGGATGGTGGTGTTGGCTCTATGGATCCTCCCTCACGTTTCCTCCAGCATCTGTGGGATGCACTGCAGTCAGCATGGCTCCAGATACCTGTGACCTCCTACCAGGACCTTATTGGGTTTCTGAATCCATCCTTGCAGATCACGTACACCATACATGCTGATGGTCTTCTCTGGGGTGGATGGGATCCTCCAGCCATGTCACACGACTAGGAATGTCCCACATTGGTTGGAAGAGCTGACCGAGACTTCAAAGTACTACCCTGGACCACTAATTCCTCAGACTTGAACCCAGTTGAGCATCTGTGGGACCATCTGAATGGTGGTGTTGGCTCTATGGATCCTCCTCCACACTCCCTCCAGCATCTGTGGGATGCACTGCAGTCAGCATGGCTTCAGATACCTGAGACCACCTACCAGGACCTTATGGAGTCTCCCAGTCCGTCTAGCTGGTGCACACGACGGTCACTCTGGATGTGATTTGTGTATTTATTACACTGCTATAGTACCATACTGCACTAACCCTACGCAACACTGTTCTGTTTACTTCATCAATCTCTCGATTGCCTTGCACGAATATCAGATCAGATCAGATCAGATCGTGAGTATAATCGGTGCACGAGGCCCCAAGGCAGAAGATTCTGGCTGTAAGTGCAGATCCTAGGTTTAGGAGCTAGTTGATGTGTCATTGTAAGGAGCTTAGCTGCACTCACTCCCTGTTTTATTAGTCTGTAACTATTCCCCCCTGGATACAGGCCGACTCTCCACCCTAGAACATAATGGAACATTGGCTACCAGCTATTTGACTCAACACCAGAGCCCTGTATTATTATGGATATCTGAATCACTGCTCTGATATTAAGAGGAAGCGTCTCCGGTGTTGAGTGCTATTGTCCATGGCAACGTTTGGGTTGGTACATGAAATAAGCTGAGCCTGCCCATTTAAAATTAATCAGTGTTGATGTTGAAATGGCAAGCGTGATGTTTTTTTATGGTCTGCAGTCCTTTTTTTTAATAACCGAAGGAAAGATAAGTCAGTAAAACGGATTCTCTGACCTTTTAGTAACCTGTTAAATTTTAAGGTGACCTTGTGCAACATAGCCTATAAGACTGTAGGCAACCTGTAAGCAGCCAGTGTTTATACGAGGTAACAGGTTAACTTTTGGAAACCTCAGTACGTAACTCTCTATTTACTTAATCATCAGTAAACAGTAAAAATGCTTTCGGCCTACATGAGTTTTGCAACCTGTCTGTATCATCACCATCTAGAACTATGTACTGATGTAGACCTGATGTGGGGCATTTAAAAGTATCAGCATAATAATTAGTATTAGTATCATAATTCCTATTTAAAATATCATTGTTATGTATTAAATTGAATATAACTAAAGATGGACCGATCACCTTTCAGCACAATCGGCCAATAGGTGATACCGATCGAGGGCGGGGCTATATGCCACGGCAGTGCTACAAGTAGTTATTAGCGCAAGCAAGTCATGAAACATGGTCTAAACTGGTTTATTACCATTTTTAACCAGCTCATATGAAACTAATTTTAAACTAAATTAACAGTAAATAAACAAAGTAAATCAAACAAATATCCCCAAAACTACAATCATTAAATTTAGACCCTTAATTTAAAACTAAAAAAGCGAATTAAATAATTGCAGTAAAAACTGCGGTCGTTAAACTCAGACTCTGTTATTTTAAACTAAATCTGTAATCATTAAAATAATCTGGTCTGTAGGTGTTCTGGGTTATTAGTTATGCAGTGCTGTATCAGATTAGTAGAGTTAAATGTCTTGGTTTCCCAACGAGACGCTGATTTTACAAATTTTAAGTCTGAGTCACATGCGGTAAACACTGCCAGACGGACGACATGATTTCTGTCAGCGCTTACTTTTCTCTCGACGTCGCTGCTTTAGTCAGTCTGTGGAAAATGAAAGCGTGTGTATATCCACCCAGTGGTTCAGATAGGAACTGCAGGGAGCTGGCCGAAGGGGTTCTCCTCTTCCTGGATGAAACGCTAGCTGGAAATACAGAAATTAGGCTCATTTGTTTAACGCCATCGATCAGCTCTCGGGATCGGCTCTAAATTGGAGAAATATCGGCCGATACCGATTTTAATTAAAAATCGTCCGATACCGATACATAGCTGATCGATCCTTCCATCTCTAAATATTACATTATATAATTGCTGTCCAAAGAGAAAGCAAGTATCCCCAAAACAGCAACTTTACAGGAGAGGCCAAAAACTGTCTTTACTTTCAATGTAAATCAATGGAACCAGAATTTTTTCTGAACTATTTTGGGAGATCATGAAAGTTTTACACAATCTGCAGGGCAGCTGTTGCCTTTAAATGATGTAGAAAAATTAAAATTGTAAAAATGGACATGCTTTTCAGTGAACAGTGATGATATAACGTTATATAATATTATATAATGTAATACCAGTAACCCAACAACTGTATTCTTTATGAACGTTACTGTAAACTTGTGCATTCAAAGTGAGCTCCTTCTGGTGTAGGTTCACAGCCACTGGCTAGTCTATAACACTGCCTGCTGGACCAGCTTTAGGCTGCGAATGATTTCCAAAGCCACGCCCATGTGCTCATACATATTAATAAGCCAGAATTCAGCTAACCACCCGGGTACTAAATACTAAATATATACTGAATACTGAAAATACTGAACATGTTACTCAGTAGAGCACTCGTGTCAGAGACCGTGGGGAGTATACTCTAGTCCAGGGGTGTTTAATTAGAGTCAGTAAGGTCCAGTTAGAGGAGATCCCCTCAGTCCGGTCCGGACCCTCATCATCTCTAACGTGTGTTCTGATTCAGTGGTGTATCCTGTTTACTGAGGTAGTCTAGTATCAGCATCTTATACCATCAACTACTGAAACACCAACACACCACACATACCGTTCAGTATATTTCAGTATATTTACTGTTTAAATACTGAACTTAATTAATTATTTATAATTAATAACTTATAACTTCTAATAAATGTTTTTACTCATTTCAATAAAAACAAACTACATTAAACAAACACGCTTTTGATAAATAGAGACTCTTAAAGTGTTTGTTTATAGAGGCAGTAAATAAAGCAGCGTCTTCTCGTTAACTCAGTTTCACATCTGGACCTGCTGGAGCCGTCAAAGAATAAACATCTACCTCTCCATTCCTGCCTCAACAGTCGCTCTTCACCTCCACTTCTCTTTATTACAGAACCTTATTCTTTTTCTGACTCGATTTATTCCCTGCATCG
Organism: Megaleporinus macrocephalus; assembly: GCA_021613375.1. Lineage (NCBI taxonomy): Eukaryota > Metazoa > Chordata > Actinopteri > Characiformes > Anostomidae > Megaleporinus > Megaleporinus macrocephalus. Next base: position 7,117,695 of record CM038727.1, on the reverse strand, counting down.
CTTTATTCTCTGCCTCGCTTTGTTCCCTGCCTCGCTTTATTCTCTGACTCGCTTTATACTCTGACTTGCTTTATTCTCTGACTCACTTTATTCTCTGACTCGATTTATTCTTTGCCTCGCTTTATTCTCCAATTTGCTTTATTCTCTATCTCGCTTTATTCTCTGACTCACTTTATTCTCTGACTCGATTTATTCTTTGCCTCGCTTTATTCTCCAAATTGCTTTATTCTCTGACTCGCTTTATTCTCTGACTCACTTTATTCTCTGACTCGCTTTATTCTCTGACTTGCTTTATTCCTCAACTCACTTTATTCTCCGCCTTGCTTTATTCTCTGCCTCGTTATACTCTCAACTTGCTTTATTCTCTGCCTCGCTTTATTCTCCGACTCGCTTTATTCTCTGCCTCGCTATATTTTCCAATTCGCTCTATTCTCAGACTCGCTTTATTCTCTGTCTCGCTTTCTCTGACTCGCTTTATTCTCCGACCCGCTTTCTTCTCCGACTCACTTTATTTTCTGACTTGCTTTATTCCTCAACTCGCTTTATTCTCGCCACGCTTTATTCTCTGCCTCGCTTTATTCTCCGACTCGCTTTATTCTCTGCCTCGTTATACTCTCAACTCGCTTTATTCTCTGCCTCGCTTTATTCTCTGCCTCGCTTTATTCTCTGCCTCGTTATACTCTCAACTCGCTTTATTCTCCGACTCGCTTTATTCCCCGACTCGCTTTATTCTCTGCCTCCTTCTACTCTTAACTCGCTTTATTCTCTGCCTTGCTTTATTCTCCGACTCGCTTTATTCTCTGCCTCGTTATACTCTCAACTCGCTTTATTCTCCGACTCGCTTTATTCTCTGCCTCCTTCTACTCTTAACTCGCTTTATTCTCTGCCTCCTTCTACTCTTAACTCGCTTTATTCTCTGCCTCCTTCTACTCTTAACTCGCTTTATTCTCTGACTCGCTTTATTCTCTGCCTCGTTATACTCTCAACTCGCTTTATTCTCTGCCTCCTTCTACTCTTAACTCGCTTTATTCTCTGACTCGCTTTATTCTCTGCCTCGTTATACTCTTAACTCGCTTTATTCTCTGACTCGCTTTATTCTCTGACTCGCTTTATTCTCTGCCTCGTTATACTCTTAACTCGCTTTATTCTCCGACTCGCTTTATTCTCTGACTCGCTTTATTCTCTGCCTCGTTATACTCTCAACTCGCTTTATTCTCCGACTCGCTTTATTCCCCGACTCGCTTTATTCTCTGCCTCGTTATACTCTCAACTCGCTTTATTCTCCGACTCGCTTTATTCCCCGACTCGCTTTATTCTCTGCCTCGTTATACTCTCAACTCGCTTTATTCTCCGACTCGCTTTATTCTCCCCGACTCGCTTTATTCTCGACTCGCTTTATTCTCTGCCTCGTTATACTCTCAACTCGCTTTATTCTCCGACTCGCTTTATTCTCTGCCTCGTTATACTCTTAACTCGCTTTATTCTCCGACTCGCTTTATTCTCTGCCTCGTTATACTCTTAACTCGCTTTATTCTCCGACTCGCTTTATTCTCTGCCTCGTTATACTCTTAACTCGCTTTATTCTCTGCCTCGTTATACTCTTAACTCGCTTTATTCTCTGCCTCGCTTTATTCTCCGACTCGCTTTATTCTCTGCCTCGTTATACTCTCAACTCGCTTTATTCTCCGACTCGCTTTATTCCGACTCGCTTTATTCTCTGCCTCTTCTACTCTTAACTCGCTTTATCTCTTGCCTTGCTTTATTCTCCGACTCGCTTTATTCTCTGCCTCGTTATACTCTCAACTCGCTTTATTCTCCGACTCGCTTTATTCTCTGCCTCCTTCTACTCTTAACTCGCTTTATTCTCTGACTTGCTTTATTCCCCGACTCGCTTTATTCTCTGCCTCCTTCTACTCTTAACTCGCTTTATTCTCTGCCTTGCTTTATTCTCCGACTCGCTTTATTCTCTGCCTCGTTATACTCTCAACTCGCTTTATTCTCTGCCTTGCTTTATTCTCCGACTCGCTTTATTCTCTGCCTCGTTCTACTCTTAACTCGCTTTATTCTCCGACTCACTTTATTCTCTGCCTCCTTATACTCTTAACTCGCTTTATTCTCTGCCTTGCTTTATTCTCTGCCTCCTTATACTCTCAACTCGTTTTACTTTCTGACCCGCTTTCTGCACAGATCTGATTGGCTGAGCACTTTTGGTGATCTTACAGCGCACGTGATTGGTCTGTGAGTTCACTGCGCCGAAAAAAGCCCGTATACCGCAAAGACAAGAAAAGCTCCGCCTCTCAAAATAAACACTGTCAGAAAGAAATCCTTCTCCATAGATTATCAGTCTGGGTCCACAGTGGACAACGTCTGGATCCAGTCTAGTCCTGAGCTCTAGTCTTTTAGAGTCTCATTATTACTTAGTAATGTTAATAAAACATTGAGTACGTAGTGTTAAGTATTATGTTTTGCCCTTTTAATCAAACTTCAATCATTCTCTCCTTTGATCTTTAGGTTATTGTTACAGCTGTAGTGCTCAGGAATAAGAATATTAAGTATTGATTAAGCGATCACATGATCAGCATCAACAACAGCTGTTTACATTGCAGCTCTCAGAGCTCCTATAACCTGGACTGGGTTGCACTACTTTGTAGTTTCATTCCTTTGATCTTGCATCTCTTTGATCTTGGACTATTTTCACTATTAGTTCTGGGGAAATGTTTTTTTCTTTTTCTGTTGTGCTTTAAACGAATATAAAGTAAGCTTAATTAAGTCATCACACCGTCAGCATCACCTCCACACGGTGCCGTGTGCTGCTGTTGCCGCTGCTGGAGTTAATAGGTGGTATTTAGGCCGCGCAGCTTACGCGACTCTGTTTCCGAAGTGATTGGCCTCACTCTGTCAGACAGGCTTTGTGACTCAGTCCTCTTCCAGCGTTTCAGCCTCTCGCAGCATGGGGCCCAAGCTGTTGCCATGGTAATCCTCGGAGGTGCGCGTTCTGTATTTGTGGGACGGTGGGGGGGCTTCTGCAGGAGAACTCGACAGGACTCCCGGGGGGTTTGTGGAGGGGGGGTGGTGGGGTGTGTGTGTTAAGAAAGCTCAGCTGCTGATGGCGGCAGGAATTGGCTTATCCAGGGATGGGCGTGATCCTCTCTGCAGCGCTGCCGCTGACCTGGGATTTACGCTTACGAAAGCCCCGTAATGCTGCGATTACGAAAGCCCCTCAGTCAGAGACGCCCAGGCGACTGACCCGAGTCTGGAATTTGGAAACTGAGAAAGAGGTATAGGCTTGTGAGATGTTCAGGCGCGCTTATGTGGCTGACCGCCTCCCGCGGAGGTGTAGTAACCACTATAGGTTACATCATATAGGCAAGTTCTCTTTTAGCTTCAGCCTCATTTTAGGCTTTTACGTAACAAAACAATCCAGTTTCAGTGTTTCAGGAAACTCCTGAGCCTCCTAATCCCTCAGTAATGCAGCACACTGTTTATTACTGGGACGAAAGAAGAGTAACCAACTCCACTACCTGATCAGAGGGCACTTAAACCTGGAATTCTGAACAGTAAGAACGTTTCTTTATGACGAGAACTCCGACTCGCTTTATTCTCTGCCTCCTTATACTCTCAACTCGTTTTACTTTCTGACCCGCTTTCTGCACAGATCTGATTGGCTGAGCACTTTTGGTGATCTTACAGCGCACGTGATTGGTCTGTGAGTTCACTGCGCCGAAAAAAGCCCGTATACCGCAAAGACAAGAAAAGCTCCGCCTCTTAAAATAAACACTGTCAGAAAGAAATCCTTCTCCATAGATTATCAGTCTGGTTCCACAGTGGACAACGTCTGGATCCAGTCTAGTCCTGAGCTCTAGTCTTTTAGAGTCTCATTATTACTTAGTAATGTTAATAAAACATTGAGTACGTAGTGTTAAGTATTATGTTTTGCCCTTTTAATCAAACTTCAATCATTCTCTCCTTTGATCCTTTAGGTTATTGTTACAGCTGTAGTGCTCAGGAATAAGATATTAAGTATTGATTAAGCGATCACAATGATCAGCATCAACAACAGCTGTTTACATTGCAGCTCTCAGAGCTCCTATAACCTGGACTGGGTTGCACTACTTTGTAGTTTCATTCCTTTGATCTTGCATCTCTTTGATCTTGGACTATTTTCACTATTAGTTCTGGGAAATGTTTTTTTTTTTTTTTTCTCTGTTGTGCTTTAACGAATATAAAGTAAGCTTAATTAAGTCATCACACCGTCAGCATCACCTCCACACGGTGCCGTGTGCTGCTGTTGCCGCTGCTGGAGTTAATAGGTGGTATTTAGGCCGCGCAGCTTACGCGACTCTGTTTCCGAAGTGATTGGCCTCACTCTGTCAGACAGGCTTTGTGACTCAGTCCTCTTCCAGCGTTTCAGCCTCTCGCAGCATGGGGCCCAAGCTGTTGCCATGGTAATCCTCGGAGGTGCGCGTTCTGTATTTGTGGGACGGTGGGGGGGCTTCTGCAGGAGAACTCGACAGGACTCCCGGGGGGTTTGTGGAGGGGGTGGTGGGGTGTGTGTTAAGAAAGCTCAGCTGCTGATGGCGGCAGGAATTGGCTTATCCAGGGATGGGCGGGATCCTCTCGGCAGCGCTGCCGCTGACCTGGGATTTACGCTTACGAAAGCCCCGTAATGCTGCGATTACGAAAGCCCCTCAGTCAGAGACGCCCAGGATCAAAATATGTGATCGGCCGATATCTCTCCAATTTAGCCGATCCCGAGAGCCGACCGATGGTGTTAAACAAATGAGCCTAATTTCTGTATTTCCAGCTAGTGTTTCATCCAGGAATAGGAGAACCCCCTCTGGCCAGCTCCCTGCAATTCTTATCTGAACCACTAGGTGGAAATACATACCCTTTCATTTTCCACGAGAGAAAAGCATGCGCTGATAGAAAGCATGTCGTCCGTCTGGCAGTGTTTACCGTATGTGACTCAGACTCATCCAGGACGTTTTTAAAATTAGTTAAATCAGCGTCTCTTGGGAACCAAGACAAAGATATTTAACTCTACTAATCAGATACAGCACCACACAGCTGAATACAGTGAGTATCAGTAAACAACAGAGCTAGCACACACAGCTAACACAAAACAAACAACCCAGAACACCATACAGACCAGATCTGACCGGTACGAACAGAACAGCAGCAGAAATTCAAGATCTACATTTAATGATTACAGTTTTAGTTTAAAATAAGAGTCTGAGTTTAATGACTGCAGTTTTTACTGTATTTATTTAATTAGCTTTTTTTATTTTAAATTAAGGGTCTAAATGTAATGATTGCAGTTTTGGGGATATTTGTTTGATTTACTTTGTTTATTTACTGTTAATTTAGTTTAAAATATTATACTGTTTCATATGAGCTCGTTAAAAATGGTAATAAACCAGTTTAGACCACGTTTCCTGACTTGCTTGCGCTAATAACTACATGAAGTCCTGCCGTGGCGTATCCCCGCCCTCGATCGGTATTGGCTATCGGCCGATCGTGCTGAAAGGTGATCGACGATCATAATCGGCTTCAAAAATGCTGATCGATCCATCTCTAAAGATCAGATATCGGTCAAAATTAGATGGCTTGGTATCGGATTATTAGGTCGATCCACAGGGCCCATACGTTCACTTGAATTTGTTAGCAATGTGTGCTAAGCCCATATGCCAGCAGCTCGTATGTCATAGAATGCAAACAGCAGCAACCACATGGAGCGAGTCAAAGAGTCAGCTGTGTGGACGTAGAGCTGGGCGATAAAACGATAACGCTAGTTATCGCGAAATAACCTTTCCTCAATGGAACTGTAAGACATAGTCGATAGAAGTAAGTTCCGTCCATGTTTTAAGAGACAATACGAATAGCCAATGAGAATAGCGCCGATAGAATTCTCATTGGCTGTTCGTGTTGTCTCTCAAAACATGGACGGAATTTACTTCTATCGACTGCATCTTATAGTTCTATCGAGGAAATGTTATTTTGCGATAATTATCGTGCCCATCATGCATAGTGCCCGCTGTACAAGCCTCAGGAGGCCGTGTTATGATCTGGGAGGCTTTAGTTGGTCAAGATGAGGCTCAACAACGTTAGGTGGTAATACAATGAGTTCTGCTGACCACCTGAACGTACTGAATTAACAGGTTGTCCCATCAGTGGGTTTTTCCTTCCCTAATGGAACCGGAGTATTCCAGAATGACGATGCCGAGGAATCATTTTCACACAAGAACTGACCGCTCCAGAGTCCTGACCGTAACTCCTTGTTTGGGTCACACTAGAGTGCTTCATATCTCTCGTTGTCAACACAAGATCTCGGCCCAAAATGAATCCAGCTCAGCGGGGAAATAGCTGTTGTGGTGATGCACAAGGTTGTGAAAACAATGCCACAGGAAATGTACAAACTGAAGGCTGTTTGTGTGTCTGTTGGTTGGTTGGTTGGTTTGTTTGCTGTGATGTCATAAACAGGACCCCCAGAGGACCACCACAGAATAGATATTATTTGGGACTGCAGTGACACTGACAGGGTGGTGGGTTGGTGTGTGTTTTGATGTAGCTTGTCTGTGGCTGCTCAGTTCAATCAATGGGTCAATCCTTAGTCCTTAGTCCAATCTCTAGTCCTTAATCAGTGCCCACAGGACGCTGTTGGCTTGATAGTTTTGGTTGGTGGATGATTCTCAGTCCAGCAGTAACACTGAGATGTTTAAACACTCCAGCAGCAGCAGCATTGCTGTGTCTGATCCACTCACACCAGCACAACACTGCAATGAAGAACAGGGTAACAAGGAGGCTAACTTGGTAAACAAGTAATCAGATGAACTACAGTCTGTAAGTGGAGCTCCTATATGGTCAGTGGAGCTGATACAGTGGACAGTGTGTGTAGATACAGTGAGGTGCTCAGTGAGTGTATACGTACTGTGATGATATTGAAATTTAGGTGTCACCCATACGAGCCTGGACTAATAATAACCTTTCTTCCATAAACACGCTCATAAACCTGACGGCAAGTAACTGGAGAGGATTAACCCGATATTGTGTTTGCAGACGTCGAGAGCCAGCGACCCCGTCATGAACGCAGTGGAAGAATAGAAAGTAGGAGGGCAGGTTTTCCCTCCACTGGACTGCAGGAGACCAGTTAAACTTTAATGCAGTTGTTGAGCCGTTTCAAAACATCCCCGCGCAGCTCAGCCAAAAATACGAACCTGATTAACAATGAATGGAAGGTAACCATTAGCATAAATATGTCATGTTAACATCCTCAGCTGTATTTCTGAACCAGCCAGACTCGAGATGAAGCACGTTAGCTAAGCCTCGCAGACTTTCCCACACCCTCCATCTGCACTTCTGAGCTCTGGACTGCACAGTTTACTGACTTCATCGCTCTGGTGAACCCTATTCAGCTCACAGTGGGCTTGCCTCTTCACTGGCCATGCGTGAGATAATGAGTTAACTGTACTAAACTGTACCAGATTCACCTCCCACACTGTTCTGATAGTTCTAGATATGTAGCGCTATTACATGCACTGAATTTGCAAGATACAGTACTGTACAGTATACACACACACACACACACACACACACACACACACACACACACACACACACACACACACACACACACACACTACCGGTTAAAGGTTCAAGAAGACTACTGGTCAACAGTAGTGTATCTAAAACGTTTGCCTGGTAGTGTATCTAAAACGTTTGACTGGTAGTGTATCTAAAACGTTTGACTGGTAGTGTATCTAAAACGTTTGACTGGTAGTGTATCTAAAACGTTTGGGCTGGTAGGTGTATCTAAAAGTTTGACTGGTAGTGTATCTAAAACGTTTGACTGGTAGTGATCTAAAACGTTTGACTGGTAGTGTATCTAAAACGTTTGATTGGTAGTGTAACTAAAACGTTTGGCTGGTAGTGTAACTAAAACGTTTGACTGGTAGTGTATCTAAAACGTTTGTCTGGTAGTGTATCTAAAACGTTTGTCTGGTAGTGTATCTAAAACGTTTGACTGGTAGTGTATCTAAAACGTTTGTCTGGTAGTGTATCTAAAACGTTTGTCTGGTAGTGTATCTAAAACGTTTGACTGGTAGTGTATCTAAAACGTTTGTCTGGTAGTGTATCTAAAACGTTTGACTGGTAGTGTATCTAAAACGTTTGACTGGTAGTGTATCTAAAACGTTTGTCTGGTAGTGTATCTAAAACGTTTGTCTGGTAGTGGATCTAAAACGTTTGGCTGGTAGTGGATCTAAAACGTTTGGCTGGTAGTGGATCTAAAACGTTTGACTGGTAGTGTATCTAAAACGTTTGTCTGGTAGTGTATCTAAAACGTTTGACTGGTAGTGTATCTAAAACGTTTGTCTGGTAGTGTATCTAAAACGTTTGACTGGTAGTGTATCTAAAACGTTTGTCTGTAGTGTATCTAAAACGTTTGACTGGTAGTGTATCTAAAACGTTTGACTGGTAGTGTATCTAAAACGTTTGACTGGTAGTGTACTAAAACGTTTGTCTGTAGTGTATCTAAAACGTTTGTCTGGTAGTGTATCTAAAACGTTTGGCTGGTAGTGGATCTAAAACGTTTGGCTGGTAGTGGATCTAAAACGTTTGGCTGGTAGTGGATCTAAAACGTTTGGCTGGTAGTGGATCTAAAACGTTTGACTGGTAGTGTATCTAAAACGTTTGACTGGTAGTGTATCTAAAACGTTTGGCTGGTAGTGTATCTAAAACGTTTGACTGGTAGTGTATCTAAAACGTTTGGCTGGTAGTGTATCTAAAACGTTTGACTGGTAGTGTATCTAAAACGTTTGACTGGTAGTGTATCTAAAACGTTTGATTGGTAGTGTATCTAAAACGTTTGACTGGTAGTGTACTAAAACGTTTGACTGGTAGTGTATCTAAAACGTTTGACTGGTAGTGTATCTAAAACGTTTGACTGGTAGTGTATCTAAAACGTTTGATTGGTAGTGTATCTAAAACGTTTGTCTGGTAGTGTATCTAAAACGTTTGTCTGGTAGTGTATCTAAAACGTTTGTCTGGTAGTGTATCTCAGTGCTGGTACATCTGGATGACACTGTGCTGCAGTTGAGGGTGTAGATGGCATGAATGAAGAGGAGAGCTGGTTGGTGTTAGTTGAGAAGGAGGCTTTGATAGTCTTCCAAAGATATATACATAGGTATGTTAATTTAACCCTTTCCAAGCTTCTCCCTGTGGAAACAACCCAGTATTATTATCAGTTCTCATCTAATACCTGCTTTGACTGCTCAGTACTTCATTAAGCTAAATCAAGATTTGCTGCTGAAGGAACTGAACACATTCATACAATGTCTGGGGCGTCCAGGAGAAATCTGGAACCTAACTTTGTTCTTCAAACTGGAGCTCAAGATCTGATCTACTTCTCTCACAATAAGATATTCATGTTACTTTGTATTGTATGTATGATTATTTACATCTGTTCTAATCAGATCTGGTGGTGAAAATACACTTATTGATCAGATAAAGACTTTTAAACTATCAACTTAGGTGCCCCACGGACTGCTAATGAGCAGATATCATTTTAATATAGCTTTTATGATAAACTGGCAACTTCTGTTTGGTTTTTATTTTATTTTGGGTCACGTGAGCTTTAAACCATTAGGCCAGTTGGTGGTAATAAAATATCAGTGATTCATAGTAGTGTTGTAGATAAAAACCCTCACTTGTGACGCTGACGTCCAAGCCAACACTACAAGATGTGTAGCGTCGGTGTGTTTTGATGATAAGCTCATCTGCAATATCCGGTGTATTTTGAGGTCACTGAAGGACAGAGCTGTAACAGGGCTGCGTTGAGGGTCACTACAGGACAGACACACAGGCTGTAACAGATTCAGATTCTTTAAAGCAAGGCTGCTGACAGTATAACGGAAGCGCTGTCTGAGTGTTGAGTCACTCCGTCTAATCTCCTGATGGTGTTGTCCCGTGTCTTTATGCTGAACTTGGACTCATTTGTTTCCTGAGAGGAGCGCGCAGGGTTAAAGTTTCTAGTCAGCCTTTGGTTTTGTCTTGTAAGCGACTTCTTTACATAGTTAGCTCACAGCAGGGACGTAACAATACAGTATAGGATTTTGTGTGTTTATATATATATATATATAATGTGTGTATATGTATATATAAACACACAAAATCACACTCTCTCTATCTGGGGTCGACCAGAGGAGGGCGGTCACTCTCTCTCTCTCTCTCTCTCTCTCTCTCTATCCGGGGTCGACCAGAGGAGGGCGGTCACTCTCTCTCTCTCTCTCTACCCGGGGTCGACCAAAGGAGGACGGTCACTCTCTCTCTCTCTCTCTCTCTATCTGGGGTCGACCAGAGGAGGACGGTCACTCTCTCTCTCTCTATCTGGGTTCGACCAGAGGAGGACAGTCACTCTCTCTCTCTCTCTCTCTCTCTATCTGGGGTCGACCAGAGGAGGACGGTCACTCTCTCTCTCTCTCTCTCTCTCTCTATCCGGGGTCGACCAGAGGAGGGCGGTCACTCTCTCTCTCTCTCTACCCGGGGTCGACCAAAGGAGGACGGTCACTCTCTCTCTCTCTCTCTATCCGGGGTCGACCAGAGGAGGACGGTCTCTCTCTCTCTCTCTCTATCCGGGGTCGACCAGAGGAGGACGGTCACTCTCTCTCTCTCTCTATCCGGGGTCGACCAGAGGAGGGCGGTCACTCTCTCTCTCTCTCTATCCGGGGTCGACCAAAGGAGGATGGTCTCTCTCTCTCTCTATCCGGGGTCGACCAGAGGAGGACGGTCTCTCTCTCTCTCTCTATCCGGGGTCGACCAGAGGAGGGCGGTCACTCTCTCTCTCTCTCTATCCGGGGTCGACCAGAGGAGGACGGTCTCTCTCTCTATCCGGGGTCGATCAAAGGAGGACGGTCTCTCTCTCTCTCTCTATCCGGGGTCGACCAGAGGAGGGCGGTCACTCTCTCTCTCTCTCTATCCGGGGTCGACCAAAGGAGGACGGTCTCTCTCTCTCTCTATCCGGGGTCGACCAGAGGAGGACGGTCACTCTTTCTCTCTCTATCCGGGGTCGACCAGAGGAGGACGGTCTCTCTCTCTCTCTCTATCTGGGTTCGACCAGAGGAGGGCGGTCACTCTCTCTCTCTCTCTATCCGGGGTCGACCAGAGGAGGGCGGTCACTCTCTCTCTCTCTCTATCCGGGGTCGACCAAAGGAGGACGGTCTCTCTCTCTCTCTATCCGGGGTCGACCAGAGGAGGACGGTCACTCTTTCTCTCTCTATCCGGGGTCGACCAGAGGAGGACGGTCTCTCTCTCTCTCTCTATCCGGGGTCGACCAGAGGAGGGTGGTCACTCTCTCTCTCTCTCTCTATCCGGGGTCGACCAAAGGAGGACGGTCTCTCTCTCTCTCTATCCGGGGTCGACCAGAGGAGGACGGTCACTCTTTCTCTCTCTATCCGGGGTCGACCAGAGGAGGACGGTCTCTCTCTCTCTCTATCTGGGTTCGACCAGAGGAGGACAGTCACTCTCTCTCTATCTGGGCTCGACCAGAGGAGGATGATCTCTCTCTCTCTGTCCGGGGTCAACCAGAGGAGGGCGGTCACTCTCTCTCTCTCTCTATCCGGGGTCGACCAAAGGAGGATGGTCTCTCTCTCTCTCTATCCGGGGTCGACCAGAGGAGGACGGTCACTCTCTCTCTCTCTCTATCCGGGGTCGACCAGAGGAGGGCGGTCACTCTCTCTCTCTCTCTCTATCCGGGGTCGACCAAAGGAGGACGGTCTCTCTCTCTCTCTCTATCCGGGGTCGACCAGAGGAGGGCAGTCACTCTCTCTCTCTCTCTATCCGGGGTCGACCAAAGGAGGACGGTCTCTCTCTCTCTCTCTCTATCCGGGGTCGACCAAAGGAGGACGGTCTCTCTCTCTCTCTATCCGGGGTCGACCAGAGGAGGACGGTCACTCTTTCTCTCTCTATCCGGGGTCGACCAGAGGAGGACGGTCTCTCTCTCTCTCTATCTGGGTTCGACCAGAGGAGGACAGTCTCTCTCTCTCTATCTGGGCTCGACCAGAGGAGGATGATCTCTCTCTCTCTGTCCGGGGTCGACCAGAGGACAGTCTTTCTCTCTATCTGGGGTCGACCAGAGGAGGACGGTCCTCTCTCTCTCTCTCTCTCTCTCTCTCTCTCTCTCTCTCTCTCTCTCTCTCTCTCTCTATCTCTATCCGGGGTTGACAAGTGGAGGATGGGTACCTCTCGAGGTGTCTTCGTTTTACCAAGGGGAGTTTGTCCTTGCCACTGTCCTGTCTGGCTTGCTCTAGCGGGGCTTGGGGGCTTCTTGGGGGCTTCTCACAGTAATGTTTATGCATGGGCTTTTTTATTTTTCTTTCCATTCTTCTTTTTGTCCATCTTTTTTCCATGAACTGGTTTTCTGTAAAGCTGCTTTGAGACAACACTGGTTGTAAAAAGCGCTATCCAAATAAATGTTGATTGATTGATTGATCGAACGATTGATCGTGACCAGCGAGTATTGTGAGCCTGTAAATTTCTCTTTCAAGCCAACCCTACTCTCGAGGTCCATGGAAAAATGATTGTGCATCAGCTCACGATTCCAGTGTTGATGCATCATTACTTTAAACATGTGTTGGGGAGCTTCTACCTTTGAAGGTTCTCCTTAAGTGCAGTTTGGACTTCTTTGTAATTTGACCACCTGACAGGCAGCTGTGGGAGCTGAGAACGTCTTCCAAGCTACTCATTTTACTGAAAGAAGGAGCTGCAGGGCTGCTGGGCTTTTGCACTGTTGTAGTTGAATTTAAACAGTATATCAAGTTTTTCCGTAATGGTAACTTTACAGGAGAGGACAAACTTCACTTTCAATGTAAGTCAATGGAACCAGAAGTAATTCCAAGCTATTTTGGAGCATTTCTATTGGTCCATTTATCACAAAACACAATGTGAAACTAAAAATGGAGATGTTTCTCTCAGGAGGACAGCGATGATATTCTTTGTAGCCCCCATGAGTCATTTTCCTCTTAGTCATTCTTTTTATTTCTCTTTCTTTAAAATAAAGAAGTGTCCAGCAGAAGGTCTTGCTGTGCTTACAGAGGTCTCAAGTAACAAACTACAAATACTTTGTTACCTTACTTGAGTAGAAATTTTAGTTACTTATACTTTACTGGAATAATTATTACTGAAAAAATTACTTTTGTGCGTACGACACTAATATATCCTTTTTATTTGATTTTATTTTGTATCCAAAACCACCAATGAACCATCAGTGATGGTAAAATATGTTAAAGAACTGAAAATCATAACTTTTTGGGGGACTAAGACTAGTTTCCCTCACAGCAACCTGTGTGTATTCCTCCATGAACAGATTAAATCAATCAGAATATTTATTTATTACATTTTATAAATAAAAAAGATTGTGAGGGAGCTGAGGTGAACGTCTGGTTCCTATCATCACTGTGAACACTGAGTATTTCACACCATTCAGTCATATAGATTATATACTTCAATGTATAAGTCTATATGCCATTTAAACGAATGCGAGCTGTAAAGTAACAAAGTACAATTACTTTTTATCTTACTTAAGTAGAAATATTAGTTATTAATAGTTTACTGGAGTAACTTGACTTTTTACTTCTACTCCTTCTATTTTAAACATAGTCTCGTTACTCCTATTTCATTTCAGCTTGTTTTCATTCATGTACATTTACATTCCAGTAAAGATTATTGATAACTTTGAAGTTTGACTTCGTTACAATACTTATAGACAACTAGTCATCATATCTTCTGCTCCATGAAACACATGTTAATGTTCAGTAGTAACAGATATGCTTCTTTAATATATTTACATTGTACTAAACTACATTCATGTTTAATGGGCGTATATGAGCTGAAACAGGAAGCCTAGCACATCCCAAATTTATCAACATTAACATTTTAATATAACATTATAGTCACTATGGCTTTTAGAAGAATGGGGTTTTTGGGGAGGTGGGCTAGTGCACTATAGACCCCTGTGGTGCGGCCTCAGCTTTTGTCCTTAATGGTATATTTCCCTTACATTACTTTTACTTTTATACTTTAAGTAGTTTTGAAAGCAGTACTTTTACACTTTTACTGGAGTAAAAAGCTTCAGTTGGTACTTCAACTTCTACAGAAGTATTTTTAAACCCTAGTATCTATACTTTTACCTGAGTAATGGGTGTGAATACTTCTAAAACCTTTGTCCAGTGAACAGCTTTAGTTTCAGCTCTGTGTGTAATGAGCATGTTCTCTTTGTAGAACCTCATTTCCAGGTTGGGTTCAGTGGCGTTCTATACAGTCTGGTGATTTAATTTTTAAAGAGGGGAAATTGGGGAAGTGTTGCTGTGGTTACATGAACATGGCAGCCGAGGTGATAGCATGTTGATGTCCAGTGAATGTTTCAGGAAGCACAATGTTTCCCCATCACTGTATCAGCTTCACTGACCATACAGACTGTAGTTCATCTGATTCTCTGTATACTTTATTACTCTGTTCTTTAATGATCAGGACCCCCACAGGACCACCACAGAGCAGGTATTATTAGGGAGGATCTAATAGTGACACTGACGTAGTGGTCGTGTGTTAGTGTGTGTTGTGCTGGTGTGAGTGGATCAGACACAGCAGTGCTGCTGCTGCTGGAGTGTTTAAACACCTCCTCAGTGTCACCAACCAAAACTATCCAGACAGCAGTGTCCTGTGGGCGGCGTCCTGTGTCCACTGATGAAGAACTAGAGGAACACAAACTGTGCAGCAGCAGATGAGCTACTGTCTCTGACTTTACATCTACAAGGTGGACCAGCAAGTAGTAGGAGTGTCTAATAGAGTGAACAGTGAGTGGACACTACTGTGTTTGATCCACTCACACCAGGACAACACGCACCAACACACCACCACCAGTGTCAGTGTCACTGCAGAGAATGACCCACCTCCCAATTATAAGAGTTTCCGTGATAAACATACAGTTCAGAGCTGTAATGAGAGATAAAAACACTTCAACGTGCATCACCAGAGCGGTGTTTTAAGATTTTTTTAGATTTAAACAGTTCAAAATTAAATCATTTATTAAAAGAATCTGAAGAAATAATAGATATTTAATAATAACAGTGTGTTAAAGATGTCTAGGGATTGAGTTTTTCCCATAGAGAATGAATAGGATGGAAAAGTGCACGCCAATCTACTGAACTTCTGCTCCACCCATAAACACCTTTTCACATACACTGACTCAGGGCAGACCCCCGACCACGACTGCAGTGTTGCTTCGACCCACACTCGTCTGTTTGTCGTTTTTTTTCATCCCTCTTTTTCCCCATAGAGTCCTATTCATTTTCGGTCACACCCAAACTTCATGGTTTCATTTAACCTACAGCCTCCAAACTGCCTGTACTCTTTAAAGGTAGATCACCAACCATTAATCCACAGACATACTGAACCGCACTCCTCTATTTGTCGTTTATTCATCCCTCGTTCCTCCCATAGAGTCCCATTTATTTTTCATCACGCCCCAAACCTTGCGATTTCATTTAACCTACAGCCTCCAAACTGGCTGTACTCACTCCCTCCAACCTCTAATCCACAGACGTACTGACCCGCACTCCTCTATATGGTCTGACCACCCCAGAGACCTCACAGTGATGGTGAGAAGCCATCACTTCTAAGAATGGACTTTTGGACCATATAAACCATCCAGAGTTGTTTTCTTCATCGCTCTTGATAACGGAGCAGGCAGCCGGCTGTGGAAACTCCATACCTATAGAGTCTGCTGTGGGTAAATATACTTCCTCTGTAATGTGATGTGTTTTGTTTAGAAAGAGGAAGAGGATGATGTTCATAGTAGAATATGGTTCATGCACTCGGGTCACATGAGACAGGAAGTGGAGGGACTTGCTGCTGCGTTTCTATTGAAAAGACACGGGAGTGCAAAGAGTGAGACACTCTGCAGCAACATCAGTTTCTGGGCTGGAAGTGACTTTGGTGGGTTCGTTTTACAGCCTGGAAAGCCCACCATGCAGACAGTATTGCTGATGGTGATTGTAAAGCCACAGTTCAGGATGGGAGCCGGAGCGCCGTTCCGAATGGGAGGAAGTGTTACACAAGAGGAAGTGGCCTGAGCACCTCCCACTCTCCACCAGCTCTCTCTCTCTCTCTCTCTCTCTCTCTCTCTCTCGGTTGATCAGACCATACCACATCTCTGAGATTAGACCAACAATGGCAAGAGAAAAGTGAAAACACCAAATCGTGCTGCTCCTTGTGTTGTAAAGTAAAAAGGTGGAGCATGTTTCCTGACCAGCACAAATTCTCTAGATTTGTATGTCTTTACAGTGAAATTATACTGATTTCAAACTTTTTGGGAGAATTTGATATGCTTAAAATGCTTCTTTTAATGTTTCTGGAGAAACAGATCAACAGATTGATGGAGAGTGAGTTGTATATAACTCTGTTTAGCACATTTACATCACATTACATTCACAAAACACTGATTTCCCGGATCGAATTTAATATATACAACTACAAACACTCCAGTAAGCATTTGCATGCCTAAATAAACACTAAGTAAGAATTGGGGATTTGGAGACCCCTCTGGTGGACATATGCAATTGCACGCAACCTGTAGAGCAAGATTTTGTAAGGTGGGTTGTGCTTCAGACCCCCGCAAGCGGATAAATCAGACCTATTTGAGTACGTTAAGAGAATTCAAAGAGAACTTGATCGAGTGAATTATCTACTGTCATCATATTGTCTTCAATATTATCTTGATTTGGAGGTCATTTGAGATCTAAACAAAGAGCTAGACCTACTTTCTGGGCCTGTGTGTATGACATTAATACATAAAGACATATACAAGTGCTGAATTGGTACCTTCAGGCTTGGTAGTAAGACTTGCCGTGGCGTGGGCTCATTATATATTAGTATTTTTCTTCATACTCAGTGACTCAGTGCTGCTTAAAATGCTTATTTTAATGTTTCTGGAGAAACAGATCATCAGATTGATGGAGTTGTATATAAGTCTGTTTAGCACATTTACATCACATTCACAAAACACTAGGGCTGGGTATCGCCACTGATTTCCCAGATCGATTCGATCTCGATTCACGAGGTCCCAATTCAATTCGATTTCCGATTTGATTTGATTTAATTTAATATCGATTCATTTAGGGATATTTCAGTTACAATAATATGTTTTGTTTAAATATGAAAAGAAGTTTTTAGAGAACTAATGTGGTAAATGTACAAGGAACACTCAACCTACTATTACTAAAAACATTAGTGTTTATATGTTTATATACTGTCCTGGTTTCTGAATCCAAAATGTAGCCAGACATCTGCTTTTAAGTTCTGGGGCGCCTTCACCTGTTCTCCAGCAGGGGGGGCTGGAATGCTAATTTTAAAGATTGATCTTTGGTTTATACGAATCAATATGGGATTATTCAAATGAAGATTGATTTGAATCTAAAAATCGATTTTTTAAACACACCCCTACAAAACACCAAATCCATTTCATCTGTGGGTATAAGCTTGACATCATAGAGTGAAATACATTCAAGGATTAACTTGATGCATGAACGACAAAGCCTCTGAACATAACAGAGCATCAGAACTAGGCGTGTAAGGAAGTAATAGAAATATTGAAATAGCAATATTATGCTGGATCAGTTTTAATCAATAGTTTACAATTAAAGAATTGAACATTTGTGGTAGACCGTGGTTTATTTAGTGTTGTGTTTAAACCCTCGGCCTCCAGACAGCAGTGTTCCACTCCAACATAAGCAAGTAGTGTAAGTACCCACTGCATTAATGAACTTATGCATATAGTCGTGTGTTTTATTTGAATATTTCTTACATACTATGGCGTCTGTTGAAAGCTTGTTTATACAGATGGGCGCACTGAAAGCTACAGAGGTTACGAGAAGTTTATGGTTCAGTGTATCCTGTCATTTCTGGCAGAAGCCCCTAAGGAAGCAGCTCCAAACCCTGGAGATAACGACCTGGCCAGACGGATCACAAGGGCCAGATGGAACATTGAGGCAGGCCGACAAGACCGTGCAGAGTCCGAGACAAGGGTAGACCATGTTTTGAGAGCTCCTCACAGGACCTCTGTATTGCTGTATCCACACAAAAAATCTGGTTTGAACTGGTCTCCCTCTTCATTTTGATGGCAAGACAAGAAGTTACAACACCAGTTTTCTTAAAATCATATTTAAAAAATCACAAAATGTATTGCAGTGTATTAAATCGTACCTCAGTATCATGATACATATTGTATTGTCAGGTTTTTGCCAATGCACAGTCCTATCAGAACTATAGTAGTACTCTTTTTGGTACATATGGTTCTTTGAGTGTTTCTTGTTCTAAGCAGCACTAAAGAACCATCTTTTTCCAGGGTGCGTGACCGGGACAGTTCAGCTGCTGGTCCAGATATTTAAAACATGGATATCATTTTCAAGTAGAACTCATTGTAATACAAGGAATGCGTTCTTCACAGATTGCCCTTCTGCCAATAGTTTGCTGGTCCATTTATAAGTTTCCCTGCTTTTCTAAGCATCTTCCAAAAATCCATCTGTTTGGTATGTTGAACATGTGGAGCCATATAATGAATATTTTTCATATTGGCGAACAAGTGGGCGTTTTATGTGTAGAAGTGTGTAGAGGATTTCTGTAGAAAGATCAGCAACAACATGTTGGCTGTGTCTCAAATCCTAGTGAGTGTGTAAGTAGGCTGTCTGGGTAGCAGCTGTGTAAGTATCAGTGTTCTCTCCTCATCTCTCCTCATAAAACAGATTACTGAGACGCTCCAGTTAGAGAGAGACTGCGTCACGGGCTTGTTCCCCGCCCACTGCAAGCACACGACCGGTGGTTTAGCTGATTGCTAAGCTACCGGCCAGCATTCAAAAAATAGCCCGAGGCTTAAAAATCCGCTAGCATAAATGCTAATGTCTGGAGTATAAAAGTGTAAATGGTGAAGGACTCGTTACAGAGTTGATAATAAAATACTGTTTTGTGTGATTATATGACCAGAAACTCATTAAAACTCCAGAGAGAATCAAAATTACTCACATTTTAAAACCACTTCACTGCTCCTAGATTTGCCTGTGTTGCATCATGGGATTGTCTTAGCGGCTGAGGAAGAGTTCAATGCTTCTTTAAAATCAGGTCTAAATAAGGTTCCTCAGTAGAAGCATGTTTAAGGTATGTAAGAATTGGGACAGTCTACATGTCGGGAGCGATGACATGAAATGCTGCCTA
>CM038727.1:7085941-7093441 GCA_021613375.1 Megaleporinus macrocephalus | reverse complement strand
TCTCCAACTGCTGCTTCTCGCTCAGTACCTCGCCTGTGTGTGCAATCTGCACAGATCTGATTGGCTGAGGAGCCTTTAGTGATCTTAGAACACACGCGATTGGTCTGTGAGGTTACTGCGCCAAAGCACCCGTATACCGTAAAGACAAGAAAAGTTCCACCGCTTAAAATAAACACAGTCAACATTAAATCATTCTTGCTTTGGGTCCGCATTGGACAACATCCGCCTATTAGGGGTGGGCGATATGGCCCTACAATAATATCACGATATTTCATGGTATTTTTGCAATAACGATACTCTTGGCGATATGACAAAACATTGAATTAAAAAATATTTTAAGTATACACTACTGCAACAAAATGAAAATTAAATTGTATTATTGCTTATGATATGATATGGCACACGCCTAACTGAGATATTAAAAAATACAAGAATTTTCATCAGATTGTAACAGAAGTCAGTGATCCAGAATGTCACCATACTAAATAATGCACTCCAAATATCTCCATATATCCAGGACTGAAGTAAAGTGAATGATACTGGACAGATAAACTCTGTCTCTAGTAGATATATAATGGTAAATGAGAAAAGTGTGAATGTTTCTTTTGTTAAAAACAGTAAAAGTAGTACCTGATGTGATAATTAGTGATGGGTGATATGGTGTGATATTTCAGGGTATAATATCGTTCACCATATTAAAAAATGTTGGTGATATTATTGTGTATGATATGATACAGCACACTCCTACCACCTATTAGTGACCTCTGTTGTAGATAGAGCATATGCTAAAAACAAAGGATGTCCAGCCAAGTCCCCAACATCTCTGCATCCTTTAGTCACTGATGTGTTGAGATTTTAATGAGTGCTTAAAATGTAAAAACAACAAATAAAAACTGAATAAAAAAACTAAAATCTGGAATTAGACGAAAGTAAAAAATAAGTCAATATAAATAGATACAAATATAGTAGTAAAACATAAAATAGTAAAAGAAATAATAAAATAAGATATATAAAAGTAAAAATAAAATATTAATAATAATTATAATAGAGTAATAAAAATCAAGATAAAAGAATGGTAAAAGGAAATATAAAGAAAATAAATATCAAAATATCAAAATCATAAAACTGTTGACTAAAATGAAATAAAACACTGGCAGGTCGTGCGGAGGTGGAAATTAAATTTAGTTTAAAGTGACTCCAGCGAGCTGAGCTTCAGTGTTTCCTGCAGTGAGTTCCAGCCAGGTCCCCAACATATCTGCATCCTTTAGTCACTGATGTGTTGAGATTTTAAATTGAAATAGTGGCGTATCCAAGTTTTTAACACTTGCCAACCAGACCCAGTTCCAAGTGATTGTGTTCAAGTGATTGTCATGACCAACTAGGCTGGCTTGAGTCTCAGCTAATGGAGTTCCCTGAAAGCAGCTCTCTCTACCAGTGTTATGATCTTCACTTTAATATAATTTTGGAAAAGCTGGGTTCATCCCGTTAACAACCCCTGACTATTTGGAATGGGTGTGTTCAAGCTGAGAAAGCACCACCATGTGTAGGGCAGTGTTTCTCCAACAGTTACAGCATCACTAACATTAGTGCTTGTGATGGCAACAAGCTCTCCAAGGCAGTCAAGAATCATTTCCACACAAAGCAAGAGGAAATCACTTTCAACAGAGTTATGCTGGGCCTGGTTAGCGAGTGTCAAACTGTCACTAACAGCAGTCTTTATGGAGCTGGCTTTGTGCCCAGGGATGCAGTCGTGCTGGAACAGGAAGGCGTTCTTCCCCAAACTGCTGCCACATAGTTGGAAGCATATAACTGTGTAAAATGCCTTAATATGCTGCATTAATATCCCAGTTCACTGGAACTAAGGAGCCTAAAAAGCAGCTTCAGGTCCCCATTATCCCCCCTCCACCAAACTTTACAGTCAGCATTCTGGTAGGTAGTGTTCTCCTGGATTTGTCCACCAAAATCAGATTTGTCCACTGCCAGAAAGAGAAGAGTGGGTCATCACTCCAGAGAACATGGTTCTACTGCTCTACTGAGTCCAGTGGCGGAGCTTTACACCCCTCCAGCCGACGCTTGGCATTGCACATTGTGGTCTTAGGCTTCTGTGCAGCTGCTCAGCTCATGGTTTGTCCACTGGCTGTTTGGAACTCAGTATTAAGTGATACAACTAAGTATAGGTGGTTTCTTTTATGCGCTACACTCTTTAGAACTCAGCATGTCAGAGTCACTGAGCTCTTTACTACAACCCGCTCTAAATTAGGGCTGTGTGTTGGCAAGAACCTGGCGATACAATAAGTATCATGATACAGCTGTCACGATTCAATATATCACGATATATTGCGATACTGCAAGCAAAGTGATATATTCCTACTATTAAAACACACCACTGTATGAACAGGTTTATCAATGCTTACAATAGCATTGCGCCCTTGTGCTGCTTGTTAATGTTGGAGTGGAGCTGAAAATGGATTACAACACATTTATCAATCAATCAATCAACCTTTAGTTTCACTTGGGAGTACATTGAGGGAGACCCTCATTTACAATGTCGCCTAACATTAGTACTTAAAAATAAGTAAATAAAAATAGGTATAAATATAGTAGTAAAACTTAAAATAGTAAAAGAAATAATAATAAGCAAAACACACACGCACACACACACACACACACACACACATATATATATATATATATAAAAAAGTAAAAGAAATAATAATAAGCAAAAAAACACACACACACATATATATGTGTGTGTGTGTGTGTGTGTGTGTGTGTGTGTGTGTGTGTGTGTGTGTGTGTGTTTTGCTTATTATTATTTCTTTTACTTTTTTATATATATATATATATATATATATATATAGAGTGATACAAATCCAGATAAAATAATGATAAAAGGAAATAATAAATAAATAAATAAATAAATAAAACAATCAAAATCATAAAACTGTTAACAAAAATGAAATACAACACTGGCAGGTCGTATAGAGGTGGCCAGAAATTAAGAGTTTACAATGACTCCAGTGAGCTGAGCTTTAAAAGCTTTTTTTTTTTTTAAAGCTCTTGGAACCTGAAGGGTGATCCAACACACAATGATTTACTGTCTGTCAGGAATCTGTGTATGGATACTGTGTTTTTGAGAATTGATACAGTATCACTAAACATAATATCCTGATATTCAATATTTCAATATTTTCTTACACCCCTAGTATAAAGCTGTTGTTTGTTTCTGGACACTGCAGGGCTGTGTTCTTGATTTTATACACCTGATTACGGCTGAAATGATTTCTCAAGGAATTCGAGTAACTCGATTGGAAAAAATCTGGTTTGTTTAATCAGATCTGTTTAATCCATACAACCATATACAGCACACTGTCAGGTAAATTTCAATAATAGTATTTATTAAAATGTTTTCATTTAAACTGTACTATTACTAGTACTATTAGTAGCCTATTAGTGACCTCTGTTGTAGATAGAGCATATGCTAAAAACAAAGGAGTTCCAGCCAGGTCCCCAACATCTCTGCATCCTTTAGTCACTGATGTGTTGAGATTTTAATGAGTGCTTAAAATGTAAAAACAACAAATAAAAACTGAATAAGAAACTAAAATCTGGAATTAGACGAAAGTAAAAAATAAGTCAATATAAATAGATACAAATATAGTAGTAAAACATAAAGTAGTAAAAGAAATAATAAATAAAGATGTATAAAAGCAAAAATAAAATATTAATAATAGAGTAATAAAAATCAAGATAAAAGAATAGTAAAAGGAAATATAAAGAAAATAAATATCAAAATCATAAAACTGTTGATTAAAATGAAATAAAACACTGGCAGGTCGTGCGGAGGTGGTTAGAAATTAAATTTAGTTTAAAGTGACTCCAGCGAGCTGAGCTTCAGTGTTTCCTGCAGTGAGTTCCAGCCAGGCCCCCAACATACTATATGCAATTTAAGCAATACATCTAAAGACACCTGTCTTATTTTATCTTATATATTTATTATTGCTCTTTAATTAAAAACATATATATTTTATCCGATTACTCGATTAATCGATGGAATACTGGATTACTAAAATAATCGATAGCTGCAGCCCTACATCTGTTAGTTAAGTGTGGAGAGTTGCTGAAACAACCAAACTCAATAATTAGGGCAGGTTGGGCCGCAACCTAAAGCCATATTTCGTCTCATTATTGTTTTTTTTTCCCTTCAAAATAAATAAAAATTGTGCACACTAGCCCAGTTGTTTACAGTAAACCAGCAACATGTAATTTGACCAGCGTACCCAAACATATGACTGTCTGACCAAGCACTCCTGTAGTCCTTTCTCAGTCTCTTCGTCCGCTTTCCCATCCTAGTTGTTTCCTTGTTGCGCTGTTAAACCAAAACAGCTTGCCTTGCACTTTTCTTTCCATCATGGCTCGAAATGCTGCTGTACAGTTGTGTAAGGGTGGAAGTGAACAGTTCTTTTTTTTTTTTTTTTGTGGGCTTGAGTAACAGGGCCACCGCTGCTTCCTGTTGCTGCTTATGTAACCACCAGGCCAAAGGTCACAGAAGACCCTCTGATTTACCTGGTTAGAGTGCTTCTCTGTCATAACCCTCTTCTTTAGATTCACTGTTTATTCTTTACGTGAGTCTAGCTACCAGCGAGTCTCCGCCTGGCCGTCTTCTCTGATCCTCCTGAAGTGCATGCTTAGGCGTGTCTGCTGTCTGTTTTAAACGGTCGCTTGTTTTGCCCTCATCAGAATCTACTCAGATGCACGTATCATGTGTGAGACTCACAGTTCTGGGTTCAGGGGGCCGTGTTGAAGCATGAATCGTCTCTCTGGCTGCTGGGCGTGTTCCACATGTGCAGACTTTTTAGCTCTGGGGCAACACCTCTCTCCCGTATTACCTCATAAGATCCATCACAAATGTTCTTGGTGGGTTTTAACAGTCAATTAGAAATTAAAGCTGAACTTTATTTTTTCCTGGGACGTTAGTTTCTGGATATAATAAGCAGGATCAACGTCATCGTCACTGAAAAGCCAGACTTCCACCCAAACGTAGGTTCTTTTTATGGCTTTAATAATGAATCATTTGCCTTTTAGTTGCCTTGCATCATTATTATGTTTGGTGTTATATCTGCCCTTCCCATCACCCCGCCCACCCTAACCATTCACCAGCCAATCTCGGAGACCCTCTTAGCAATGTGTGAAGGACCAGAAGGAACATGTGTTATGATTTATCACAAAATTAGTTGGAAATGTTCTCAGAAGTTTCAAAATATTAAGAAAAACACGAGTCAGTACCAAGAAGGCAAGGAAGCGACTCAAGTTCCTGATAAAGATCCTTGTTCCTAGTAAATGTTTACAGTGGTGCTGATAGGAACCAGAGGTCAGCCTTTAAAAGGTCCCTCAGAGAACGTTCCTCTGCATGATACTTAATGCGATTTTTATGTTAGTTATATATATATTTATTTATTTATTTATTTATTTATTTATTTATTTATTTATTTATTTTTTATTACTTATTGCAAGGTGGATGCATTGCATGCTGGGTGTTGTGAGACAAACTAGCCCCCAAGGAAACTAGGGCTGTGTATGGGCAAGAACCTGACGATACAATACGTATTGTGATACAGCACTCACGGTTCAATATATACTAAGATATACTGTGATATTACAAAGTGATATATTGTGATTTTTCATATCCTACTATTAAAACACACCACTATATGAACAGGTTTATCAATGCTTATAATAGCATTGCGCCCTTGTGCTGCTTGTTAATGTTGGAGTGGAGCTGAAAATAGATTACAACACTGCCATCTAGTGGTCAGAGGTTTAAACACAACACACAATTATTCACTGTCTGCCAGGAATCTGTGTATCGATACTGTGTTTTTGAGAATCGATACAGTATCACGAAACAAAATATCTCGATATTCAATATTTTTTCCTTTTTTTAGATTTATCAAATTTTACCATCATCAACATTCCGTATCAACACTCAGAGGACACGTGCAGGTTCACTGGTGGTTTTGTTAGTAAAGTTATTTTAGTACAAGTCGATTAATCTAATTTTTAACAATAACTAATTTTTAGATTAATGTGAGTGTGTTAGGAATTAAAAAAAATATTTTGTTATGGATTTGTAACCAATGGATGATTTTTTTGTGTGTGTGTGCGTGTGCGTGTGTGTGTGTGTGGTAATTTGTTGTGGAAAGAACACAAGTGGCTATAATATTGATGACCCTGCGCTGTGGGGTTTTAGAAGCACAAGGAAAACACATGGTCATTCTAGACTTAATGTATTAAAAGGTACCTTAAACACACATGATCTATAAATGGTTAAAGAATAAGAGTCTACGCTCTGACTCGACTTTTAGAGGCACAAATGACATGTAGCCTACACGCCTCACGCACAAGAACTCGGACAGTTTGTGGACTGTATATTTTGTCAGAGAGTCGCAGCTATGTGTGTTTTAAAGCTCCCGCGGTATCTAGAACAGTCTTAGGTTCTACTCTGGACGATTAAGAAACGGTTAACTATGAGACTTTTAAAGAGACACTACTGAAAGAAACATGTTAATAATCTTAAAATAATCTGCTATGGTTCGTTGCTCGATTTGTTAGTAAATAAATGATCTATATTTGTGTTTAAGCCATAGAAACCTGTTGAGCCAATAGCTGTTAATTGTTTATCTGTCTCTCTCTTCTCAACAAATTCAGATTAAGAGCACCACAGGACTCCTCACAGTTCACCACATTAAGTCTTATTCCACTGGCAACAGAGAGCTGTGTGTCTCAGCCTCGCTGCTGGTGACTGTCCTGAGCTGGGTATATGAGCCTGCCTGATAGCAGTAGGGATAGACCTCTGCCGTCCATGCTGCGCTTGACCCGTAGTTAGTCAGCCACTGCACTGCCACGTTTAAACTAACAATAGCTCGAACATCATACAACAGCAATACACGGGCCCTTCGTCAGAGGGAACACGCCTCCTATGGACCTTCGCATGGCCACACCTACCGAGCTCCTCCAAGGCTAGCACAGGGGGCAGGCAGACAGACAGAACCATCTGATTCCCAGCTCCACCCTCACTCGGTTGGGTAATACGCTGACTAATCAATGTTTCAGTGATTACTGTCTCAGAATTGAGGCTCTAGAATGTCTTTAGGTTTTCTCTGGTGTTAAACTCTCGGTTCTAGACTTTGGCTGGTGTTGTAAGACCATGTGTTTGTTCCCATCTTCTAACGGCTCGTGACTGATCTTCTGAAATAAAGGATGTTGCTTTTGACCTAAGAGCTGAGCAATGGCATTACTCTTGTTGACTATGGCGTAAACGGCCCATATCCTTATTATTTATTTATTTATTTATTTTAGCTTCTCTTACAGCATTTGTATGGCTTTGTGTTCCAAACAGAGAAATAATTATTGACCTTGATTATTTGAGGTCTTCTTACGAGGCTTATAACACTGATACAGATACCTTCATCTCGTTAGACTTCTGTCCAGTCACTGGTA
>CM038727.1:6940941-7080941 GCA_021613375.1 Megaleporinus macrocephalus | reverse complement strand
TATATTTTGTATATATCGTTTTGTTTCTGTTTAGTACTGTCTGTGTCTCTACAATAAACATGCTGGTAAAGGGAAACGTACCTGCCCTTTAAGTCTTGATTTACACCACGTCTCCACCTCTCCCAGGTAACGTCCTGACTAAAATGTGTGTGTGTGTGTGTGTGTGTGTGTATATATATATTAGGGAAAATATCGAATATCGGGATATTAAGTTTGGTGATACTGTATCGGTTCTAAAAAACACAGTAACGATACACAGATTCCTGGCAGACATTGTGTGCTGTCCTTAAACATCTGACCACTAGATGGCAGTGCTGTAATCCATTTTCAGCTCCACTCCAACATTAACAAGCAGCACAAGGGCGCAATGCAGGATATGAAAAATCACAATATATCACTTTGCAATATATTGAATCATGACTGTTGTATCATGATACGTATTGTATTAGTATCGCCAGGTTCTTTTATATATATATATATATATATATACTACCGCTCAGAAGTTTAGGATCACTTTAGAATTTAATTTCATGCAATTTTCATGCAATTCACAAACAATATTGTCCATTTCACAATTAATGTAAGAGTATCAGATGATTTTTAAAGAATATAAATGTTTGTATTAAAGTCTATTTTTGTATAGAGGCTTATTTTACATATAGTTCTATTATCAGTAATTCTCAGTCCTCTGTCTAAATCTCCTGGTACGGCCACCAATCCAAGTTAAGGAAGTTATTGGACTAATTGGTTGTTAGGACACTCTTGCTCAATTGTGATGAACAGCTGAAAAACATTCTACTAATAAGTGAGTATAAAAGGGAACAACATTCTAGGTTAGTTTAGTATCTGAAGATCAGCAGTTGATGGTTTGCTGACCGACTCAAAATGACCAGAAAGAAACAACTTTCTTTAGAGACCCGTCAGTCCATTGTTGTGTTAAGGAAGAAGATACTCCATTAAAACAAGAACATTTCACTGGGATCCCAAACTTTTATCATTGTATTTAGTCCCAGGAGTATATATCAGATTGATGGAGAGTGTGCTGTATTTGGTTCTTTATGCCATCCCAAAGGGTTGTTCTACATTTAAGTCTGCAAAGGGAACTCAATAGAATGCAGGGTTCTAAATAGAACCATTCCCGTTTGAAAAGCCATGTTTTATCGTGATTGATTCACTGGAATGCCTGGAAATAATCCCAGCTTTCCCATGTATAAATCAGGAGATGGTAGAAAGCTACACTAATGATCTCAGCTAGGAGTCAAAGATCAGCAGATCAGCACGATTACAACACATACATTCTTTATGGGAACTCACTGTGCGACTTGTTTATAATTTTCAAGTAATACCTCTCTGTAAGCTCCTGGCATGCTGCCAGCTTCTACTACAGGGTTTTAGTGAAGCATTAGCCTGGAACTCATGACCCTGAAGCCTTGAGTTGTGTACATGGTCTGCCCACTGCTCCGTCTCTGTCTGTGTAGTAATATTTCCTGAGTTTATATTTTAACAACCATTCCAGCTTAGAACTATTGCAATGCTGCCCCCACCTGGTGATGATGATAGTTACAGATATTGGCCTCTGGTAAAAATTACTTTCATAAGTTTACACGATCAGCCATAACATTAAAACCACACATTGTCCATTATATCATCTCCACTGACCATATAGGAGCTACTCTTACAGACTGAAGTATATATATAGGGCTGCAGCTATCGATTATTTTAGTAATCGAGTACTCTACTAAAATATCGATTCGATTAATCGAGTAATGGGATAAAACATATTTCTTTATTTAAAGCGCAATTAAAAATACACAAGAGAAAACAAGACATTTCACTTAATAATGAGTGACCAATTGGTTTTCTTTTTTAAATAAGTTATATTTTTAAATTCACAACATACATTTCCAAACTGCGAACACAAATAGAAATAAATAAAACAAAATAGAAGCAAATACCAGAAGTAAAAAATAAATTAAATTACTTTCAACTATCAAAAATATATAAGGCATTAAAAAAAATACAAAAAAAAAAAAAGGCATAAACATTGGCTTTATATTGTGCGTTTTAGCTTCTGGACATATGAACAGGAACAGGTCCTGTAATATTTGCAGCTGTATGTCTCCTCCAGGGGCATCGTTGTCAGGCAGTGTGACACCATTTTCCAATTCTTCCCAAGATAAGCCCCATATAAGCTTCTGTTGCGATGCTCGTCCAGATATCAGTTGTGAGTGTAATGCTCCCAGCCTCTTGCAGGGCCTGTTTCATCTTGGCTTTGACACCTTCATACTTTTTCTTCCTTTGTTTTGTAAAAAAAATTCTTGATGGAAGCTCATAATTGGGATGGAAATCATTGCTTTGAAACCGGCATCCTCCACCATGCTCAGTGGGCGCATGTCTGTGACTATCCTGTTGGAAATGCTATTGGTTAAGCTCAGCTGCTTGCTCGGGTCTACATAATGGTGCCTTGTAGATAAATGTGTCCATCCGAGACTGTGATGATGATGATTTACTAAAAAAAACCCATAAATAATAATTAGTTAATTGACATCACTAAGACTAAATGACATAATACAGTAGGTTCATGGCCGTGCATTTATGAACCCTAAGATTGACACCTACCACATTGGGGCACATTAGGCGCTAGAGGTAACTGATATTTTATCAACTAAGAGACACACACTTCCCTGTTTCGCCCCACACAGTGTCTGAAATTAATTTTTTGTCTCACCAGCCAAACGTACTCATAGATGAAAAAAAATCAAGCATATTGGTTTCGACCAAAGTAACTTTAGCTAACTTTAACATGTATTTATTGTTTAGCTATCTACTCCACTCCGTTGTTTACTGATTACATAAAGCCTGTATTAAGTCTAGTTGTAATAAACTAGCCACACATTCGACAGTATTCCTAATAATCAGCACTCCACAGGCTCCCGTTGTGTTATTAAGGTACATTAATGTTAATTTCATTGATTTCTTATAAGTTAAATTTACCTTGTGTCGGCTCCGCTCCATTCTTCGGCTGAGATGGTCCAGCATTGAAGATGTGCTGTTGTGGTTGGCAAGGACCATGTTGCACCGAATACATGTCACTGTGTTGTTCTTGCTGTCGAGCCTAAAATGCTCCCATACTTTTGACATTTTCTGTCTTTTCTTATTGCCCTTTTCTTTTCGTACGTTTTCGCTTTTTTTCCTCGCCGCTTCCATATTTCCCGCGTCTCAACTACAAATCTCCGCTGCGTCCGTCTCTTCCTTCGTCCTCTGCGAAGGTGACGTTAGCGCGTTGTGCCAAATTAATAGTAGTTAGTGCGAAATACTGTGCTCTGAGTTTTAAATTAAATAAATGAGACACAGAAAATTACTCGAATTACTTGAGTAATCGTTTCACCCCTATATATATATATATATATACTTCAATGGCCACCACAGAGCAGGTCCTATTATTTGGGTGGTGGGTCATTCTCAGCACTGCAGTGACACTGATATGTTGGTGGTGTGTTAGTAGTGTGTGTTGTGCTGGTGTGAGTGGATCAGACACAGCAGTGCTGCTGCTGAAGTGTTTGAACACTGTGTCCACTCACTGTCCACTCTATTAGACACTCCTACTACTTGCTGGTCCACCTTGTAGATGTAAAGTCAGAGACAGTAGCTCATCTGCTGCTGCACAGTTTGTGTTCCTCTAGTTCTTCATCAGTGGACACAGGACGCCGCCCACAGGACACTGCTGTCTGGATAGTTTTGGTTGGTGGGCGATTCTCAGTCCAGCAGTGACACTGAGCTGATCCACTCACACCAGCACCACATCAGTGTCACAACAGTGCTGAGAATGATCCGCCTCCCTAATAGTACCTGCTCTGTGGTGGTCCTGTGGTGGTCCTGACTGTTAAAGAACAGGGTGAAAGGGGATAAACAGTGGATTCAGTGATTCAGATGAGCTACAGTCTGTAATTGTTGAACAACAAAGTGTTCAGTGTGTGTAGATATAAGGAGGTGGTTTTGATGTCACGGCTGATTGGCTTGTCAGTCTGAATGTGTCCAATCAGGTGATGCAAGACGAGACAGAATCAGTTGTTAGCAGCGTGAACAACAGTACACCCCCGACATGCTGCTAGAACATCAGAACATCACAGAACATCACAGAAAACATGTTTCCACCAGCACTGAACTGAAACCAGAGAGATTCTGTCTGTTTGTCTGTCGTTTACTCGTTTCCACATGAGCTCGGGTGGTCCGTTCATACCTATCAAAAGTTGTTGGCCTTTTTAAAGAAGACCTGATGCCTGTTAAAAATGTCCAAGGATCTGATTCCACTTAAAACATTTTAGGATTTAGGATTTAATGCCTTTTTAAAGGCGTCCCATGATCTGATGCTGTTTTTTCAAGAATTTTTAGGATCTGATGCCTCCTTAAAGGCATTTTTTTTAAAAGAAGGTCCAAGATCTTGTTCCCTATAGGTCCAGAGGTCTTGGAGCTTTTTTTTTTTTATTTTTTATTTTTATAAATATTCAGTATTCAAAATATACCTTACATTTTAGGATCTGATTTTTTAAACATGTCCTAGGATCTGATGCCTCTTTAAAGAGGTTCTTGGATCTAATGCATTTTTAAAAGAAGGCCCAGGATCAGATGCCTTTTAGAACATCACAGAACATCACAGAAAACATGTTTCCACCAGCACTGAACTGAAACCAGAGAGATTCTGTCTGTTTGTCTGTCGTTTACTCGTTTCCACATGAGCTCGGGTGGTCCGTTCATACCTATCAAAAGTCTGACGATATCAGAATAGACAGAATGTGCTGCATCAGACGTCAGATGAAGGAAACAGAGGTGGTTCTGTATAAGCTGCGTTGGCTGCTGTCGGTCTTCCTGCAGGTTGGTGAAGGTCTGAATGGAGGTGTAAATATCTGTGGGGATGTACAGTCATAACGAAAACATGCAAAGCAGCCTATTTATTATTTTATTGTATTTGAGTGCTGCTGCTACACCTGTACCTCCTGTAACATGATTTAGCATGTCATGCATGACTTACTGTGCTCTTGCTTTTGATGCAGCACTGCGTTTGATTTATGTTATAAAAAAGTGGCTGATTTTTCATTGAATCAATGATTTAACATAATAAAGCAAGAATTACAAAGTTTAATAGAAACATGGCTGTAAAGAAATTGGCTATAAAATGCAGGACCAATGCAGCGTAATATGTTACTATAATAATAGTAATATAATAATAATAGTAATAAAAATAATAGTAATACAAAATAATAGTAATACATATTATTATTATTATTATTATTATTATTAATATTATTATTAGTAGTAGTAGTAGTAGTAGGTTGCCATGACTTGGTGCATTGTTGGATCATTTAGCAGGCAATGCTCCAAAACAACGCCTACTATTTAGCAGCAGTGCTGCTGCTGGAGTGTTTAAACACCGTGTCCACTCACTGTCCACTCTATTAGACACTCCTACTACTTGCTGGTCCACCTTGTAGATGTAAAGTCAGAGACAGTAGCTCATCTGCTGCTGCACAGTTTGTGTTCCTCTAGTTCTTCATCAGTGGACACAGGACGCCGCCCACAGGACACTGCTGTCTGGATAGTTTTGGTTGGTGGACGATTCTCAGTCCAGCAGTGACACTGAGGTGTTTAAACACTCTGATCCACTCACTCACACCAGCACAACACACACTTTCAGCAGGGCAGTGCTGTCATTAATATTATTATTATTGTTATCATCATCATTTGTAGCAGATTCATTGTAAAATGTACAAGTTCAAAGTTATTTATTGAATTGGTTCATTGTAGCTTCTTTAAACAGAGGAAGAAAACACTTGCACTTAACTCTGTTGTTACTACAGCAACAGAGTTTTTACAGCATTAACTAAAGAAAATAGACGATTTTCCTGAACTTATATGATGCCACACTATAATTTTCAAATTTCACTTTCTTTTGAGAATGTCAAAAAATATTTATTTCCACCCCCAACAACTAAAATGCGTTTCAAATCAAATCTTGACTCATTACTCAGATTTTAAAACCACTTCCGTTTTTAGAAACTCAGTGTCTAATTAGTTTTTTATTTCCTAAGTGGGGTTGAAGTTCTCAGATCTGATGCCTGTTTTAAAGAAATATCCGGATTTCCCACCTCTTTTTAAAGAAATTCTAGGATCTGATGCCATAGTAAAAAAAAATATCAGGATTTATTACCTCTTTCAAAAGGTTACATAGTCTGATGCTTTTTTAAAGATGTTCTTGGATCTGATGCCTGTTTTAAAGAAATGTCACGATCTGATGCCGTTTATAAGAACTTTTAGGATCTGATGCCTTTTTTAAAGACGCTCTTGGACCTAAAGCATTTTTATCCAGGATCTGTTGGCTTTTTTTAAAGATGCTCTAGAATTGTTGGCCTTTTTAAAGAAGATCTGATGCCTGTTAAAAATGTCCAAGGATCTGATTCCACTTAAAACATTTTAGGATTTAACGTCCCATGATCTGATGCTGATTTTCAAGAATTCTTAGCATCTGATGCCTCCTTAAAGGCATTTTTAAAGAAGGTCCAAGATCTTGTTCCCTATAGGTCCAGAGGTCTTGGAGCTTTTTTTTTTTTTTAATAATTAGTATTCAAACTATACCTTACATTTTAGGATCTGATTTTTTTAAACATGTCCTTAGATCTGATGCCTCTTTAAAGAGGTTCTTGGATCTAATACATTTTTAAAAGAAGGCCCAGGATCAGATGCCTTTTATAGGAAAAGGAACTCCAGCATCTCACTGATCTCAAGTGAGCCAACGAAAGTGCCTTGCATGTTTTGAACAACAGGTGGTGCCATTGGCCAATTTATGTGATGAGTGCCTTGATGGCATTCGGAGTGGTCACCGATCCTGCAGGCTACACCATTTCATCATGTGGCGTAGGTGTTATTTAAGAAAATGATTGAATGTTATTGTTTATAGTCTTCATAATGATGGGCACAGTAGGAATTCACCATTTCCCCATATATTAGTATTAGTCTGTGTATATTCTCTATATTCTGGTTGATGTCTTTTCATATTCAGATATATTTTAATATGGCCAGATTTGTAAATAAAGCAATATTAAAGCACACTGTACATGTGAATGAGCTTTTTAAGCAGAGCTCTTATGTAAGGCAGATTATCCATATCCTCATACAGTGTGTGGTGTGTTTAGTGTGGTCGTGTGAGCCATCCCGAAAGCATGAGGTAAATATAAATGGGGCTTTGTGACTCATGTAGTTGGTCACAGTGGCGCATGTGGATGTCCATGCTGAAGGGAGGGCAGGATTATTTGAACTTTAAAGTGGGTTTCCTCCCTTTCCATTTCGTCTCCTCGTTATATTCCCTGCTGACTGTATATCTGGCCTGAAGTTTCTTCAGACCTCAGTACAGTGTAGCAGTACAAATGGTAAACAAAAGCAAAAAAACGTGTGAAGTCAGGGTCACCAGGCTCAGCGGGAGCCACAGTTTGGTTGTACAACACACCACATTGCTATCTATTCACTATATATAGTGGAATAGCAGTAAACACTAAACGATGGAACTATGGAGTTCCAAACATCTGCTGAAGATCATGCTCCGGACGACTGCGCCATCCTTCTTGACCTCTAAAACTGAAAGTGTTTGTAGATGCTGCCCCAGAGACAGGGAGTGGCATCTCACGCAGGTCAGGAGCCGGCTGAACACCAGAGGGCGCTCGGCGCTTTAGAAACGCTGCCGATCCTCTTAACGCAAATCCTCTGCGTGCCAGACGCAGCAGCGAAAGCCCCTCTGACAGCGCCCCACCCTTAGCGCAGCAGCATGAACTCCAGGAAAGTGCGTACGGTGTGGGGACTGATACCGATAGAAAGGCTGCTCTGATGATTTGGTTATGGTGGCTGAGAGGTGGGTCACTGGACATGAGTCAGTCTTGGTCAGAAAGGTCAGTGGGACGTGGAGGCTACAGAAGATTTCCCCGCTGGGCTAGAAAATGTCCTTTCAGTGTGGGGGGGGG
This sequence comes from Megaleporinus macrocephalus, assembly GCA_021613375.1. NCBI lineage: Eukaryota > Metazoa > Chordata > Actinopteri > Characiformes > Anostomidae > Megaleporinus > Megaleporinus macrocephalus. The sequence continues at coordinate 7,072,935 of CM038727.1, read as the reverse complement.
TTCTTGAGCGCACATGTAGAGCAGAGTCGAGTAAAAGACCCCCTTAAACGGCTCTTTGCATGAGTGTCTTTAAACGTGGCTCAGTTGGGCTTCAAGGCTGCTGCTGTTGTGCTGGTGTTGTTGTTGGAGAAACGGTTGTAAAAACGTATGCGAATCCAAGTTTTGCTGTCTTTTTGGTCTGTCTGGGTTCGTTTGTGGATGTGTTTTCATATATTCGCTGCTGGAAAACCAGAGACAGCGTTAGGACCAACGTATTGATTTCAAGCAAAGCACTAAAAGTGTAAAGCCACTTGTTTTTGGTTACTAAGACTAAAGTGAAGCTTAGGGCTGTAAAAAAATATCTTAACATCTTATATCGGGATATTATGTTTTGTGATACTGTATCGATTCTCCGTGGACTTGACCATTCCTTGTTTTCCTGACAGCAGCACCGCTTAATGACAGCTATCAGTCCTTTTGTTTTGAACTGAGGCTAAAGTGGAGCTTAGTTTGACTCTAAACTCTACCACGGATTGGGAATTAGAGCTGATCTTTATGTTGTGTGAAGAGTTTATGATGAGCGAACCAACAAAAAAGGTCTTGAAATCCCAATGCATCTCTTTACCTTCACAGTTTTCTTCTGTGAACAAGCTATTTCCTAGATACATGATGGCGGCAGTATATTAGGGGTGTAGGAAAAAATCGAAATATCGAATATCAGGATATAATATTTAGTGATACTGTATCGATTCTCAAAAACACAGTATCAATACACAGATTCCTGGCAGACAGTGAATCATTGTGTGCTGTGTTTAAACATCTGACCACTAGATGGCAGTGTTGTAATCCATTTTCAGCTCCACTCCAACATTAACAAGCAGCACAAGGGCGCAATGCTATTGTAAGCATTGATGAACCTGTTCATATAGTGGTGTGTTTTAATAGTAAGATTTGAAAAATCACAATATATCACTTTATCACGATACGTATTGTATCGGCAGGTTCTTGGCAACACACAGCCCTACAGTATATATGACCACAGGTCCTGCCAAGGTATAAAAACCTACATGCTTGTGTATGAGGGCCACTGCCCTGCTTTAATCTGTATGCAGAGGTTGACCTCCCTATGCTGGTCCTGCGCATTGACCAGATCTTTGCAGCAGGAGGGAGTGTCACTGCCGCTCTCCTCTCTCGCTCCTTCACAGTGACCTTTATTACATATATATATATATATATATATATATATATATATATATATATATATATATATATATATATATATATATATATATATATATATATAATTCCAGTCCAGCCGAAGATGCCGGTGAGATTGCACTGCCACATGAACGTTCACGCACTGTCAGTTCCAGAAGCGTTCGGGCTCAGAGTTCAGAAAAGTCCCATTGCCTAAACTACCGGCCCTCAAAGCTAGCGTTTTTAAAAGATTACGGGGATCAGAGCGGGTTTGAAATGCAAACTGGGGGAGAAGAGAGAGAATAGCAGCGACGCGTGTTTGTTGATTAAACAGACTTTGAAGTGTTCGCACAGGCTCGGCTTAAAATTCCTGTCCGACGCTTCAGGAGAAAAAAAAAAGTGGCCTGTTTTTGGCTTATGATATCTGGTTGCCATGGTTTCGGGCTTTGACTGGGAGAGGTACGGTACGGACTAAGAGGTCCCATTGTAGGAGAGATTATCCGAAATCCCACTCTGAACCCTGCCTATTAGATCACCGCGCGGCGCACCACCCACTCACTTCCACAGCGCCGATGAGAGGTGATTTGCTTACGTCTGATTGGCTAACAGATACGGCCAGAGCGAATTAGAGATCGAGCTGATACCTTCATCGAGCAGCTACAGTAATTATGCGTTGTGATTAAGTCCGCTGGCTCTGAAGGCCTTGACCATTCCTTGTTTTCCTGACAGCAGCCCCCCTTACTGACAGCTCTCAGCCCTTTTCTGATTGGATGAGCTGCTTTGTTTTGAACCCCACCACCACCACCACCGAGCATTATAGAAGCTCACTCCGATCCATGTGGGAGGGTCTTCGAGTCACAAACAAACGCACAAAGCCCCGCCCCTTTCTCCTGTGTACACACATTCCCAGCTGGGTGGGGTCGTGCGGGTTCGTGGGCGTGGTGCGTGCCAGGTTTATTTATTTATTTATTTGATTTATTTACTGATTTTCCAGGATCGAGGGTTCGCTCCCCCCCCCCCATTTTCCGCCTGTCTGATTGGACGAGCGTCATGGGGTCTGGGGTGCGACGGGGGAGGCGCGCGCCGCTCGGCTAATGCGATGTGGCGGCGCTCCCCAGGAAATCTAGGTCAAGTTTGAAACTGCCTGCCGCGCCGCTGCTGATGCTGCCGAGGATGCTTCCGCAGACTGACACAGCATAGAGAGCCTGGCGGGGCCTGGCCCCTCCCTCGCACGCACATGCATGCGTCAATACATGCGATTGATAGCCGGTGAGGACGCACGCCGCGACTGACAGTTCAGTCACGGATTGATCTAGACTGTAAGACGCGTACTCGTGCTCTCCGACATGACCAACAGGACGCCATGTGGGGTCCGGAGACTCTTCCTGAGAGCGGGTAGAGGGGCCGACTGCACTCTAGTAAACAAGCACAGGGTCCGCCCACTTGCGTCAAGGCTCAGCGACCTCAGTGCAGTGGGTCAGTCAGCCAGAGAGACAGAAAGATGGAGCGACTGATGGAAGAGGTTAGAGAACCTCATGAAACGCTGTACGTTTAGATTAAAGCCTGTTTTTTAGGCCAATAAGAGCAGAGTATCCACTTTTCTAGGGTTAGGGTGATGTCACAACACATGGAGGTTTGACTGCCTCTGATTGGTGTACGTACAGGCAGTTTACAGGCTCTGTTTTGTTGGGATCAATCAATCAATCAATCAATCAACCTTTATTTTATCTCGGAAGTACTTTGAGGGGTGACCCTCATTTTCAATGCAGCCGAGCATATACATTATAAGGTATTGAAAGCAAAGTAATAATAATAATAAATAAAATACTTAAAAAATTTAAATAAACATTTAATATAGATGCATAAAATATAATGTAAACATTTTTAGAAAATTTTAATAAAAGAATATCATTTTTTTATCGTAGATTTTATCACAATAAAAACATTTATAGATAATAATAAAATAAAAAAATAAAATAAACATAAAATAAACAAATAAAAGTAAAATCTTAATAGAAAGATATACTAATTTAAAACAATCACAGGCTTTCTGATGGTGACTAAAAGTTTGGAATGGTTCAGTGATCCCAGCGAGCTGAGCTTCAGAGTGTCCTGTAGAGAGTTCCAGCTCGCTGGTGCACTGTAGCTAAAAGCAGATTTTCCCAGTTCACTAAAAACTATCGTTACCTGACAGGTGATCCAGCCACTCGAGCGAGTCTGATAATTATTGTTATTTATTAAAATCAAGGAAGAGATGTAAGCTAGCAAACGGCCAGAGAGACGCCCTTTGCTATTTTAAAACTTGACAGTGTTGTTGATATTATATACACCAGGTGTGTTTAATTAGTCCAGTAAGGTCCAGTTAGAGGAGATCTCCTCAGGCCGGTCCGGACCCTCATCATTTCTAACGTGTGTTCTGATTCAGTGGTGTATCCTGTTTACTGAAGTATTCTAGTATCAGCATCTTATACCATCAGCTACTGAAACACCAACACACCACACATACCGTTCAGTATATTCCAGTATATTTACTGTTTAAATACTGAACTGAATAAATTATTTATAAACTTCTAATAAATGTTTTTACTCATTTCAATAAAAACAAGCTACATTAAACAAACAGATGTTTTTTGATAAATAGAGACTCTTAAAGTGTTTGTTTATAGAGGCAGTAAATAAAGCAGCGTCTTCTCGTTTACTCAGTTTCAAATCTGGACCTGCTGGAGCCGCCAAAGAATAAACATCTACCTCTCCATTCCTGCCTCAACAGTCGCTCTTCACCTCCACTTCTCTTTATTACAGAACCTTATTCTTTTTCTGACTCGATTTATTCCCTGCATCGCTTTATTCTCTGACTCGCTTTGTTCCCTGCCTCGCTTTATTCTCTGACTCGCTTTATTCTCTGCCTCGCTTTATTCTCCAAATTGCTTTATTCTCTATCTTGCTTTATTCTCTGACTCGCTTTCTTCTCTGACTCGCTTTCTTCTCTGACTCGATTTGTTCTCTGCCTCACTTTATTCTCCATATTGCTTTATTCTCTATCTCGCTTTATTCTCTGACTCGATTTATTTCCCACCTTGCTTTATTCTCTGACTCGATTTATTTCCCACCTCGCTTTATTCACTGCCTCACTTTATTCTCTGACTTGCTTTATTCTCTGACTCACTTTATTCTCTGACTCATCTTATTTTCTAACTCGCTTTATTCTCTGACTCACTTTATTCTCTGACTTGCTTTATTCTGGCTCACTTTATTCTCTGAATTGCTTTATTCCCTGCCTTGCTTTATTCTGACTCACTTTATTGCCTGCCTCGCTTTATTCCCAACTCACTTTATTCTCTGAATTGCTTTATTCCCTGCCTTGCTTTATTCCCTGCCTTGCTTTATTCTGACTCACTTTATTCTGACTCACTTTATTCCCTGCCTCGCTTTATTCCCAACTCACTTTATTCTCTGAATTGCTTTATTCCCTGCCTTGCTTTATTCTGACTCACTTTATTCCCAACTCACTTTATTCTCCGACTCGCTTTATTCCCCGCCTCTCTTTATTCTTTGACTCCCTTTATTTTCTAGCTTGCTTTATTCTCTGACTCATTCTATTCTCTGCCTCGCTTTATTCCCCAACTCACTTTATTCCCCGCCTCGCTTTATTTTCTGACTCACTTTATTTTCTACCTTGCTTTATTCTCTATTCTCCTCAGGTTGGTCCAGACCGTCATCATTTCTAACGTGTGTTCTGATTCAGTGGTGTATCCTGTTTACTGAAGTAGTCTAGTATCAGCATCTTATACCATCAGCTACTGAAACACCAACACACCACACATACCGTTCAGTATATTCCAGTATATTTACTGTTTAAATACTGAACTGAATTAATTATTTATAAACTTCTAATAAATGTTACGTTGATTAGCATAACGTGCATCAACGCATCGCAAAGATAACCGCGCCCACTTAAAGCATTGATTTATCCGGAGTGCGAGCTGCAGCTACAAACAATCACTAACGTTCATCAACGTTGTGGGAGTGTTTTACACAGAAACACAACAGTGTGGTGCTCTGTCAGCTCTGCTCAGTGGAGATGATCAACAGTACAACTGCTGTACACGAGACCTTGAAGATCAAACATCTCGTAGAGCTTCATCAACACAGCAGCAGGACAGCACCTGTTTACCTGTTTATCTTATCTTAGCAGATTATTTATAGATTATTAACACGTGTATCATGTTTCTTTCAGTAGAGTCTCTTGAAAAGTCTCATTGTTAACCGTTTCTTAATCGTCCAGTGTAGAACCTAAGACTGTTCTAGATACCGCGGGAGCTTTAAAACACACGTAGCTGCTTCTCAAACGACTCTCTACCAACATATATAGACCACAAACTGTCCGAGTTCTTGTGTGTGAGGCGTGTAGGCTACGTCTTATTTCTGCCTCTAAAAGTCGAGTCAGAGCGTAGACTCTTAGTCTTTAACTGTTTATAGACCACATGTGTTTTAGATACCCTTTAATACAGCAAGTCTAGAATGACCATGTGTTTTTCTCAAATTTCTGATATATATATATACACAAAATCATCCACTGGTTACAAATCTGTAATAAAAAATTTAATTCCTAACACACTCACATTAGAGTAATAAAAAAATGTATTCGCTAGATTAATCGACTAATCAAAAAAAAAGAATTGATTAAGAAATTAATCGTTAGGTGCAGCCCTAGACTTGTTGCCCATTTTGCAGTTTTATACTCACGACATTAGCATGTATGCTAACGGATTTTTAAGCCTCGGGCTATTGTTTTGGATGCCGGCTGGTAGCTTAGCAACCAGCTAAACCGTGCTGCAGTGGGCGGGAACAAGCCGTGACGCAGTCTCTCTCTAACTAGAGCGTCTCAGTAATCTGTTTTATGAGGAGAGATGAGGAGAGAACGCTGCTACTTACACACTCACTACCTAGACAGCCTACTTAGACACTCACTAGGGTTTGAGACAGACCCTGTTTATTAGTTTCTGTTTCCAGTGTGTAGCAACGTAAATGATAAAAGATTTCTTTAAAAAAAAAAAAAATCAGAACGTGCTGGATCATGGCCCCGCCCTTCTTTCTCAATAAGGCCTCACGCTTGGCATTACTTGCTTTCTCACTTCTGACTCGACTCGTCGGCTAATTTGCAAGAAGCTGTTCATGAGCTCGGTCAGATTTGTAGCAGCAGGAGGAGCATGCGGACGCTGTGCAGCGCTGGGACCCTCAGGGCTGGACTCTTCTCTTCTCTTTAGAAGCACGGCTTTACTCTTTACCGCCTCAGAGTCAGAGCTGCCACCCTAAAACACTCATTTCTGCATTTTTCATGATGATCTTCATTTAAGTACATGTTATTGCTCGCTCCCCCTCAATCTCCTGCCTGGGAAGATCCGAGCTCCTCCACGGCTGCGCCCACGTGACCGAGAGAAAGAGGGAGGGAAGAGAAATAGCCCACTCCCTCCCTCCCCACCCCATCCCCCACCTCTGGCGCCGGAGAGCAGGCGTAGTATTGGAGAGGCACGTGGACTCCCATGCTGCAGTGCTGCAACGGAACGCCAGCTCCCCTTTTCCTCATACTCCTCATGCTCATGCTTATGCTGCTGCTGCTGATTTTCCCCCCTCCTCCGCTTTATTTAGGGAAGCAGAGGGGCTGTTCCTAGAGGGGTATGAGTGTGTTGATGTTTTGTATGCGTGGTGCAGTATCAGGGTGTTTACTACCCCAGTGCTGTTAAAGGGCTCGTATGGAAGCCTTGGATTGTATTACGTTGCAGCAACGTTCCTCTTTCTGCTCCACTGTGAATATATATCCTGAACCTGATCCGAGGAAAAGCTAGTTCAGGTCTTATTTGATGTTGTTGTTGTTGTTGTTGTTTTTCTTTTCTCCTCCTTTCTTTTGCTGCTCTTGTCCTGATTTAGGTAAGTAGGTCAGCGCGTGTAGTTAGCCTCGGTAGCGGCTAATCTCCTAATGGAGCCGGAATGTGGGATATTCCAAACTCCGGGATCCGTGTCCTCGCCCCGCCGTTGTGTTAAGTCGGGAGTTTTTGGTGCATTACCTCATCGCCATTCATGTATTCACGCGCAGGCTTTTAAATCGTAATACTCAACCAGCCCCCACCCCACCTCCCTGCACACCGCCCCCCCCAAAATCCCCTTCCCAAACTGCGCTCTCATTGGCTTTCGGTTCGGTGTGAGCCTCACCAGCTTTTTTGGGCACCATGGATACAGCGGAATGTAGGAGAGCTCAGCCTCGACCAATCGGAGAGCAGGAGTGAATTCGTAAGTTGCCCCGCGGCCTCAGACGATCCTCCATCACACCCCCCACCCCCCCCACCCCTCCTTTCTCTCCATCCTGCCGTCGCTTCTGTGCTCCAGCACGCAATCTCTCAGTAGGGGGGTGCTGAGCACAAACAGCCCACTTCAGGAGCCTCTCCGTCGGACAGAGCTCACGCAGAGAAGCCCCGCCGACCTCCGGGACCACCAGCCTGCAGTCACCGTGCAAGACCCTGATGGATACAATTACACGTCCAATGCATCCACTTAGCGATGCAATCATCTCCGAGTCTTATTCTTCCTTTCAGCACCTTCTCGTCTTTTACATCATCTCTCTCTTCTTCTTTTATTCCATCTCTCTTTTTTTTTTTTTTGCTTTTGAATAAATGATTGTTTCCTGTTGTGGCTCACCTGACTCGACTCATCAGACATACTCTACTTAAGTGGAACTTCTTCAATGCAGACCCATATATATATATATATGTATGTGTGTGTGTGTGTGTGTGTGTGTGTGTGTGTGTGTGTGTGTGTGTGTGTGTGTGTGTGTCCCAAATATCATTTATGGCCATCAGGGCCTCCTCCTCTCCTGACTCCAACCAGGTCTCCTCCTCATTCATTCCATCTGCTAGACCAGAGGTATTTAATTACAGTTCAGTGAGGTCCAGTTAGTGGAAATTCCTCAGGCCGAGGTCCGGACGGTCCCAGTGTCGATCATCTCAGTGCCGTATCCTGTTTACTGAAGTAGCCCAGGAGCCTCTATCAGCATTTTACATCAACAACAACAACTGAAAGACAAATTACAATAAATCAATATTTGTTGTTTTAAATGCTGAACTGAATGAATTATTTATAGAAATAAAATAAATGTTTTCTTCCTCGAAACAATACCTTAAAAAACAATGCTTTTGAAAAAAGGTGCATCATAAAGTGCTTGTTTATAGAAAAACATCTCTCCCTCAATCTCTCTTTATCTCTTACTCTCAATCTCAATCTCTCTATCTCTCTTTATCTCTTACTCTCAATCTCTCCCTCTCTCAATCTCTCTTTATCTCTTACTCTCAATCTCTCTATCTCTCAATCTCAATCTCTCTCTCTCACTCTCAATCTCCCATTCACTATCTCTCCCTCAATCTCTCTTTATCTCTTACTCTCAATCTCAATCTCTCTATCTCTCAATCTCAATCTCTCTCTCTTTATCTCTCACTCACTCTCAATCTCTTTCTTTATCTCCCTCTCTCAATCTCTCTTTATCTCCCTCTCTCAATCTCTCTCTTTATCTCTCACTCTCAAGCTCTCTATCTCTCAATCTCAATCTATCTCTCTGTCTCTTTCTTTCTCTTACTCTCAATCTCATTCACTCTCTCTCAATCTCTCTCTCACTCTCAATCTCTCTCTCTCACTCTCAATCTTTTTCTATCTCAATCTCTCTCTCTCTCAATCTCAATCTCCCATTCACTATCTCTCGCTCTCAATCACTCTATCTCTCAATCTCAATCTATCTCTCAATCTCTCTTTATCTCTTACTCTCAATCTCTCTATCTCTCAATCTCTCTATATCTCTCTCTTTATCTCTATCTCTCAATCTCTCTCGCTCTCAATCTCAATCTCTCTCTCACTCTCAATCTCCCATTCACTATCTCTCGCTCTCAATCTCTCTTTATCTCTTACTCTCAATCTCTCTCACTCTCAATCTCTCTATCTCTCAATCTCAATCTCTCTCTCTTTATCTCTCACTCACTCTCAATCTCTTTCTTTATCTCCCTCTCTCAATCTCTCTTTATCTCCCTCTCTCAATCTCTCTCTTTATCTCTCACTCTCAATCTCTCTATCTCTCCATCTCAATCTATCTCTCTGTCTCTTTCTTTCTCTTACTCTCAATCTCATTCACTCTCTCTCAATCTCTCTCACTCTCAATCTCTCTCTCTCACTCTCAATCTTTTTCTATCTCAATCTCTCTCTCTCTCAATCTCAATCTCCCATTCACTATCTCTCGCTCTCAATCACTCTATCTCTCAATCTCAATCTATCTCTGTCTCTTGCTCTCAATCTCTCATTCACTCTCTCGCTCTCAATCTCTCTCTCGCTCGCTCTCAATCTATCTCTCGCTCTCAATCTCTCACTCTCAATCTCTCTCGCTCTCAATCTCTCACTCACTATCTCTCGCTCTCAATCTTTCTCTCGCTCTCAATCTCTCTCACTATCTCTCGCTCTCAATCTCTCTCTCGCTCTCAATCTCTCAATCACTGTCTCGCTCTCAATCTCTCACTCTCGCTCTCAATCTCTCACTCACTATCTCTCGCTCTCAATCTCTCTCAATCTGTCACTCACTGTCTCTTGCTCTCAATCTCTCTCTCGCTCTCAATCTCTCTCACTATCTCTCGCTCTCAATCTCTCTCGCTCTCAATCTCTCTCTCGCTCTCAATCTCTCACTCTTTCGCGCTCAATCTCTCATTCACTATCTCTCGCTCTCAATCTCTCAATCTGTCACTCACTGTCTCTTGCTCTCAATCTCTCTCTCGCTCTCAATCTCTCTCGCTCTCAATCTCTCTCTCGCTCTCAATCTCTCTCACTATCTCTCGCTCTCAATCTCTCGCTCTCAATCTCTCAATCACTGTCTCGCTCTCAATCTCTCTCTCTCGCTCTCAATCTCTCACTCTCTCGCTCTCAATCTCTCATTCACTATCTCTTGCTCTCAATCTCTCTCAATCTGTCACTCACTGTCTCTTGCTCTCAATCTCTCTCTCGCTCTCAATCTCTCTCTCTATCTTGCTCTCCCTCTCTCCCTCTTGCTCTCTCTCACTCTAGATCTCTCTCGTTCTATCTCTCTCTCTCTCTCTCTCTCCATATCTCTCTCTCTCTCTCTCTCTCTCTACTAGCACCAGACATCAGCTTAGTGTAAAATGCCACGTGCCTAAATCTTTAATGATCTTATGTCTACTTAAAAAGCAACAACACAGGAATATGTTCTGAATAGAAACTGTATATTATGATTATTGTGATTATTAAGTATTTGTGTTTGTACAGTGATTGTATTTTTCCTGATCAGCTCGTCTATAGTTGTTTGTTTGATTCTGTTTTTGTATATAATAGAATAGTAAAGCATTGCCGTGTTTGTGGGCCAGCTCTCCTTGGCGTGACCTCGCTGCAGAGCGAGTGTGCTTGTGTGTGGGATTACGGTGGGCACGCTGGGCAGCGGCTGGCACAGCGCTGGCACCACTTGGCCCCGACTCAAATCTGTGCTTCCTCACCAGAGCGGCACGGTAACTACAGGAGCGCTCGGCAGCGGAGTACAGTACAGCGCCGCAGCTCTGGGACGGGCGATGATGAACTGGCCGCGGTCTCCGTCACCTCCCCAGCGCTTGCAGTTTAAATAGTTTCTCGTCCGCATGTTAAACCTCCCCTGAACTAAAAAGCTCTTAGTGAATATTCAGTTTACACTGTGTCAGTTTTATTCACGTTCTGGTTTTTCTCTCTGACCGTAGCCTCCCAGTCTGAAACTTCCCAAGAGTCTAGAAATGTCTATGGGAACTCTGGATGGGAAGTTAGCCGTGTCTCCTCCAGAAGTGGTCCATGTTTCTGAACAGATGTGGACGTGTTTGTTATGCGCTGCTAGTTTAAGAGGTTCGTTGAGATGATCGTTTGGTTGATTTTGTGATTTTTCAGTGGGACAAACTTCTCAAACAGAGTTTACAGGCTCTGAACACTTGTTTTTTTTTTAAATGAGCACAGAAACACTCTTTCTGAACACTTCCATTTAAAATTATTAATATTAATATCTCACAGTTAACCACACTGGTAATTATACTCACTCTCTTTAGTTCACTTGTGGAATCAAACCTCACTGTACCAGTTTTTACCTGAAAGTACATCTCTCTCTCTGTCTGCCTCTCTATGTCTCTGTGTCTGTCTTTCTCTATCTCTCTCTCTTTCTATCTCTCTGTATGTCTCTCTTTATCTCTGTCTCTCTCTCTATCTGTGTCTCTCTATTTCTCTCTGTGTCTCTCTCTCTCTAGTTTTCTGTCTCTCTCTGTCTCTATCTTTTGTGTGTGTTTCTATCTCTCTGTCTGTCTCTCTCTATCTCTGTGTCTCTCTGTCTCAATCTCTCTCTGTTTGTCAGTCTATCTCTGTCTTGCTCTCTCTATTTCTCTCTGTGTCTCTGTCTCTAGTTTTCTGTCTCTCTCTGTCTCTATCTTTTGTGTGTGTTTCTATCTCTCTGTGTCTGTCTCTCTCTATCTCTGTGTCTCTCTGTCTCAATCTCTCTCTGTGTCTGTCTATCTCTGTCTTGCTCTCTCTATTTCTCTCTGTGTCTCTGTCTCTAGTTTTCTGTGTCTCTCTCTGTCTCTATCTTTTGTGTGTGTTTCTATCTCTCTGTGTCTGTCTCTCTCTATCTCTGTGTCTCTCTGTCTCAATCTCTCTCTGTGTCTGTCTATCTCTGTCTTGCTCTCTCTATCTCTCGCTCTCTCTATTTCTCTGTGTCTCTCTGTCTCTAGTTTTCTGTGTCTCTCTCTGTCTCTATCTTTTGTGTGTGTTTCTATCTCTCTGTCTGTCTCTCTCTATCTCTGTGTCTCTCTGTCTCAATCTCTCTCTGTGTCTGTCTATCTCTGTCTTGCTCTCTCTATCTCTCGCTCTCTCTATTTCTCTGTGTCTCTCTGTCTCTAGTTTTCTGTGTCTCTCTCTGTCTCTATCTTTTGTGTGTGTTTCTATCTCTCTGTCTGTCTCTCTATCTCTGTGTCTCTCTGTCTCAATCTCTCTCTGTTTGTCTGTCTATCTCTGTCTTGCTCTCTCTATCTCTCGCTCTCTCTATTTCTCTCTGTGTCTCTGTCTCTAGTTTTCTGTGTCTCTCTCTGTCTCTATCTTTTGTGTGTGTTTCTATCTCTCTGTGTCTGTCTCTCTCTATCTCTGTGTCTCTCTGTCTCAATCTCTCTCTGTGTCTGTCTATCTCTGTCTTGCTCTCTCTATCTCTCGCTCTCTCTATTTCTCTGTGTCTCTCTGTCTCTAGTTTTCTGTGTCTCTCTCTGTCTCTATCTTTTGTGTGTGTTTCTATCTCTCTGTCTGTCTCTCTATCTCTGTGTCTCTCTGTCTCAATCTCTCTCTGTTTGTCTATCTCTGTCTTGCTCTCTCTATCTCTCTCTCTCTCTATTTCTCTGTGTCTCTCTCTAGTTTTCTGTGTCTCTCTGTTTCTATCTCTGTGTCTGTCTCTCTATCTCTGTGTCTCTCTGTCTCAATCTCTCTCTGTTTGTCTATCTCTGTCTTGCTCTCTCTATCTCTCGCTCTCTCTATTTCTCTGTGTCTCTCTAGTTTTCTGTGTCTCTCTCTGTCTCTATCTTTTGTGTGTGTTTCTATCTCTCTGTGTCTGTCTCTCTATCTCTGTGTCTCTGTCTCAATCTCTCTCTGTCTATCTCTGTCTTGCTCTCTCTATCTCTCGCTCTCTCTATTTCTCTCTGTGTCTCTCTGTCTCTAGTTTTCTGTGTCTCTCTCTGTCTCTATCTTTTGTGTGTGTCTCTATCTTTTGTGTGTTTCTATCTCTCTGTGTCTGTCTCTCTCTATCTGTGTCTCTCTGTCTCAATCTCTCTCTGTTTGTCTGTATCTCTGTCTTGCTCTCTCTATTTCTCTCTGTGTCTCTCTATCTCTCTGTCTCTTTCTATCTTGCTGTGTCTGTCTCACTCTATCTCTGTGTCTGTATCTCTCTCTCTATCTGTGTGTCTCACTCTATCTGTGTGTCTGTATCTCTCTTTCTATCTGTGTGTCTCTCTCTATCTATCCATGTGTCTTTCTCTATCTGTGTGTCTGTCTCTCTCTATCTGTGTGTCTCTCTCAATCTATCCATGTGTCTTTCTCTATCTGTGTGTCTGTCTCTCTCTATCTGTCTCTCTCTCTATCTCTCTATCTCTGTCTCTCTATCTCTGTGTCTTGCTCTCTATCTCTTTTCTCTGTCTTGCTCTATCTGTCTCTTTCTAGCTCTCTGTATCTCTTTCACTATCTCTTTCTTTCTGTGTCTGTCTTTCTCTCTGTCTCGCTCTCTCTCTCTCTCTCTCTCTCTCTCTCTCGCTCTCTCTCTGTCTCTCTCTCTCTCTCTCTCTACTAGCACCAGACATCAGCTTAGTGTAAAATGCCATGTGCCTAAATCTTTAATGATCTTATGTCTATCTAAAAAAGCAACAACACAGGAATACATTGTAAATAAAAATGATCAGCTTTTACCTGAAAGTACATGTCTCTGTAGAATTGGACACTGAGCTTATTCCTGATCTCGACTTCAGGGCCTCGAGCCTCTCCCTGCGTGTGTGCAGTGAGGATGAGGAGCATGGCTGTCTGTGCGGGTTACTCGGAGAGAATGTGCTCTGTTCATGGATCTGGCAGCGTGCCGTGGAATTCTGTAACGTGTCGTTTTAGATCCTTGAGGTTTGACGTCCTTTCTGTCAACGGCTTGTCCTGCCGTAAATCCGTACGTGGCTGGAGACGCGGACGCAGATTCTCTTGTCTCTCTCGGTTTTTCTCAGAGTCATTACTTTTCCTATCAGCAGTCTGTCTTGTGTCGGCTTCAGTCATTGTGGCTCCTGCTATTCAGACGGAATTGTTTTTAGGCACCTGTATAGAATAGGAGGGGCACAAGGGTCCCCAGCTTTGGGACGTGGGGTAGTGGAACTGTGTTCTCCGGAGCGATGGAGCTTCATCCAGTACCTTTGAGACCAGTTGGTGTGATCCAGAACTGATTATCCAGCGTCAGTACCCAAAATCAGTCATGCTTTTATGGTTAAATGCAATTGAATCCTCACTGCAATGTTTACACTCCAACATGTAGTGTAAATCCTTCCCAGAGGAGCAGAGGCTTGACCTTGACCACAGGTGTCCACAAACTTTTGGCCATGCAGTGCAGTATTTAAATGGTTAGTACTAGAGAGGGACCGATCAGCATTTTTTAGGCCGATTCCGATTGCCGATCACCCTTCAGCGTGATCGGCCGATAGGCGATACTGATCGAGGGCGGGGCTACATGTAGTTATTAGCGCAAGCAAGTCATAAAACATGGTCTAAACTGATTTATTACCCTTTTTAACGAGCTCATATAAAACAGTATAATATTTGTAACTAAATTAGAAGTAAATAAACAAAGTAAATCAAACAAATATCTCCAAAACTACAATCATTACATTTAGATCCTTAATTTAAAACAAAAAAAAGTTAATTAAATAAATTCAGTAAAAACTGCTGTCATCAAACGCAGACTCTGGTTATTAAATACAAAAATTCGGCTTATTTGTTTAACGCCATCGATCGGCTCTCGGGATCGGCTAAATTGGAGATATATCGTCCAATCACTGATCACATATTTTGATTAAAAATCGGCTGATACCGATACATAGCCGATCCATCCTTCCATCTCTAGTTAGTACTTTAATTTCCCAATAGGAAACATTTGTTTGTTGCATGAGGCTAAATATCACGCTGTGCTGATCAAGTTCAGACTAAAATGTTTACATATACATTGTTAGAAGTTTCTATTCTGCTTAAAGTTAACCTGAAGTCTGTGGTGATGTATTGCTCACCTCCTACATTACACGCACTCCTGCCAGTCTGTTTACAGACTGTATGTTTTATGTATGTAATTTACTTCATGGAAGACGCAGCAAGACGCTGCTCTGTCCTAGTACCCAGATAGTGGAATCAACTTCCACTGGCTGTCCGAACAGCAAACTCTCTCACGGCCTTCAAACGCAGACTGAAGACCACCGTCTCTTTGTGAAGCACTTATAAACACTGATCTACGAAAGCATTGGTAGAAACCATAACTGCCCTTGATCTTCTAGGAACTCTGGCTAAGTACTGCACTTGTACTGTATGTAGTCTTGTATTTATTCTCTTCTCTGTAGGTGTTCCAGTCTTGCTAGGTATTGCTCTGTGTCTAATCTTATATTTTGTTGTCTTCTTTTTAGATATTAGCACTGGCACTAGTTTATGGCAGTGTTTGAGTATAAGAGTAGTTTGGACCTGTTTGTACTAGATAGAGATACATACTCTGGCTGAACACTAAGCACTTTTGTAAGTGGTAAGAGCATTAAATGCCGTAAATGTAAATTAAGGAATTTTTATAGCATACCTGTTGATGCTTCCACTTTGTTATAATACCACTGACTGTTGACTATGCAATATTTAGTAGTGAGGAAATTTCATGACTGGGCTTGTTACACAGGTGGCGTCCTATCACGGTACGACGCTGGAGTTCACTGAGCTCCTGAGAGCGGGCTGTGTGTGGGCAAAAACCTGACGATACAATACATATCGTGATACAGCGGTCACAATTTGATATATCGCAATATATTGCGATATTGCAAGCAAAGTGATATATTGTAATTTTTCAAACCCTACTATTAAAACACACCACTATATGAACAGGTTTGTTAATGCTTACAATAGCATTGCACCCTTGTGCTGCTTGTTAATGTTGGAGTGGAGCTGAAAATGGATTACAACACTGCCATCTAGTGGTCCTAGGTTTAAACACAACACACAATGATTCACTGTCTGCCAGGAATCTGTGTATTGATACTGTGTTTTTGAGAATCGATACAGTATCACTAAATAATATCCCGATATTCGATATTTTGATATTTTCTTACACCCCTAGTGTGTAGAAGCAGTCTGCATGACTAGGTGCCTTGTTTTATACACCTGTGGCCATGGAAGTGATTGGAATACCTACGTTCTGTGGTCTGGATGGGGAGGTAAACACTTTTGGCAGTATAGTGTATCTCCCTAAGAATGAGCAGCAGATTCACATACTCGACTTCAGGGCATCACAGTCTGATGAGTCAGGCTATGCATGCGACTAAGCCATGATTACGTAACACACCCACTCCAGTGCCTGTAGTCCGTATGGTAATAAGCATGACCCACATCGTTTGGTCTGCCTGCCCACTTGTGTATGTCTAGTCCCTCTTTTTTACCGGCTTGAGGCTCAGGAGTCATGAGCAGTGCGCTCCTGTAATGGCCTGAAATGACCCTCTGCCTTTTCATTTCTTTTTTTTTCCGTTTGCCTCCTGAGAGTTAAAACCATCCACTTCATTATAAACGCCAGAGCTGCCTAATTACAGCTGGAGTTCAGCGGCGGAGGAGCCGCGTGGAGAGTGTCGAGCTAAATGCTTATTTAGATCATTGAAGTGAGGAAGCAGTGCATTAAAGGGGCTCGCTGGTGTCTGCTATGCCCCTCTGCCCCGTTAAAAGTGAATTTTAACCCACTAATTTGGTTCATTGGAAACATTTTCCATGGATTCCGATGCCGGCTAAATCGTTCCCAGACATTTACAGTGCTAAGTAATCTGTACCACCCGCTGTCTATACTCCTATTTATCTCCCCACAGTTCTCCGAGTTTGAGTCGCAGCCAGTTCCGGTTTGGTCTCAGTTCTCGAGTATTCATGTCATCAAGTATCTTAAAGCACAACAACAGCACGAGACCGTGTGAAGCTTCATGACGACTGCACAGTGTTGCTTTTCCTACTCTGATGCTGAGACTTTACCTTAAAATAACAGCTCCAAAGTCATTTCAGTGGTACTGATTATAAGAGGAATACTGGCAGCCCTGGCATCACCACCCTGGGCCTGGAACTCTGGAGCTGTTCAGTGTTTTATGGCAGCACGTCACGTACCAGCAACTACATATCTTCAGCTAGTAAGAAGAAACTTGCTCGGTATTCCTAGTATAGATATCGTGGCTTGAGACTTATAGTAGATATACAGATTCCTGGCAGACAGTGAATCATTGTGTGCTTTATTTAAACCTCTGACCACTAGATGGCAGTGTTGTAATCCATTTTCAGCTCCACTCCAACATTAACAAGCAGCACAAGGGCGCAATGCTATTGTAAGCATTGACAAACCTGTTCATATAGTGGTGTGTTTTTAATAGTAGGATTTGAAAAATCGCAGTATATTGCTTGCAGTATCGTAATATATTGAATCGTGACCGTCGTATCACGATACATATTGTATTGCCAGGTTCTTGCCAATACACAGCCCTACTTGAGCCTGTGAAAGCAGGAAGCGAGGCAGAGAAAGCGAGGCAGAGATAAATTGAGCGAGGTTGTGCAAGAGACCAGGCAAGAGTAAATCTCCTGCTGGCTACTTCTTGGCGAGAGCTAAAAGAGATAAAAGGACGTGAGTCACATGACTAATGGGCAAACAGAGGATATATGAATTTATTATGATGGACTGCGTCACTGGCTGTAACCTTATCTGTCTCATCCCTGTCGCACAGAGTTTTGTAGATTCTCTGGAGGCCAAAAGTCGTCTAACCTCTCGTGTCAGGCTAGCATGCAAGAAAATACATTCATCTCACGCCAAGACGTTAGTGGTCAGTCTTTGTCCATCTCGCACCAAACAAGCCTTGAAAGTTTGAGCCTCCTGTAATAAAATCCTATAATGCTCTGCCTTGTAAACCCAGCATGCCCCCACAAAGGCATATGAATGCAACGGATTACAAAAGCGCTTTCAGTTATTTACCCGCAGAAACAACCGGAATCAGAAGTCATCCTCGGTTACAGATAGTGTGTTGTGTGTGTGTAAACGTCCAGAGGTTTCGGCAAACCCGCTTTCCGCAGCCCACAAGTTCTACCAGCTATTATGGGACAGGGAAGCGTGTAGCCTGGGAAAGGTGTGCTCTCCCAGGGGCCCCTGCTTTCTAAGAATCAACCCACAACATCCTCCAACCTTGATTCTCCACATTAGTGCTGTTACTGAGGAACAAACACGGCAGGGCTTTCAGCAAATTACACTGGAGTCTCATAAACTCCATATAAAATCATCTTTCTGTGTCTACTCTACCTTTATTACAGTTCTTACAGGTCTATTACAGGTCTTTTCTTTGATGCTTGCATTCAGTTTTTGGAAGAAATCTGCAGCCAAACCGTCAAAGTTCAGTCTTAGAAGCTGGTTTAGCATTTTCTGCTTCTCACCATCCAAATAACCCCAATTGCATTTAGTGATGTTGGGGTTCTGGACTGGTCAGTCCATTGTTCTGAGAACAGCAGCCGCTTCTTTGTTTGATGCATCTGTATCTCCTTCTTGAACAGCTACACCTCCCCTTCCGATCCACTGTGATGAGGTGTCTTCTCACAGTGGAAGGATGGACAGAAAGACCTGTGGTTGTTCTCAGATCTGAAACAGTAGTGGAGCCTGATCTTCTCCTCTCTCTCAAAGATGAAAGCGCTGTTTATCTGATTGGGGTAGTTTTGACAAACAAACATCATGGTTTCATTTAACCTACAGCCTCCAAACTGCATGTACTCTTTTAAGGCAGATCCCTAAAACATTTTGCCCAGTTGATACGTCGCACTCTGGGGAAATTATTAACGAGGCCTACTGGCTGATTAAGACTGCATAATAACAGTCATCAGCTTACTTCTCAACCATGATTATCCGATTACATCCCTGTATCATCCAGGTCTAATCATCCTAAGGCTGGGTGATATGGCCTTAAAAAAGATCTTAAGATTTTATCCCAAAAAATCAGATTTTAGATTTAAATAATTTTTTTTGCTGTTTGAAAGCAGACGCTTTGCAGAGCCCGGGTGTCGTTAACAAAATGTATCGTTAAACTCATGTAGGCCTGCATCGTTCGGCTGGACCACAGGTCAGTGTTGGTGATAATACGACAGATTCTCCTCCTCCAGCTCTTCAGCAATTCTTAGGTGTATATTATGCAGTTGTGGCAACTTCAGAAAAAGATTTGCGGCTTGGTAGCACGTACTCCTGGTCTAAAGCTTTTCCACCGTATTTTTCCACCTGTCCGACTTTTCCACCGTATATATGGGCGCCATGTCTTTTGCAATAAACATCGCTATAGCATATGTGATTGCCTTCCAACGTGCCTCATTCTTATCATACGGCAAACAGTTCGAAGACGTGTCAGGGCGCGGCGGGAGGGTGATCACTCTGAACTATGAAAGTCCAAAGAGGGGCGTCGGTGGCGGAAGTTAAAACTGAGAGAAAACCCGATTTTCATAAAACCACATCGTCCTAAACTGTAAATTCGAATGAATCGATAAAACCGATTTATCGCCCAGCTCTAAATCATCCCAATGCCAGGTATCAGATCAGTGGTCTCTAACTATGTCCTGGTGGTGATCTTTGCTGGGTCTCTTTGTTCCCTAGTCATATGTAAACAAGAGCTTGAAATACAAGCCTGAACGGGACAGGAACAGACTATTCATGTCTGGCCTGGACGTAATTTTCTCAAATATTATTAAGGCTTCAGGTTTCTGCCACCCTCATTCTTGGTTCTTGGCCTACACGTCCACTTTCCTGCCACTTCATTCTTTCTCTTTACTGCTATTACGTTAAACATAAGTGGTGTTGTGTTGTTGCAGGTCCCCAAAGTTAACAAATGTATAAAAATGGATGCATGGGAAGGCTGGGGATGCCAGAGTAACGTAATGAAGGTTGTCATTGTCCCCATTTAATACGTTTTCTTGGACCACAGTAAGATTTGGATTAAAAACTGGATGCATTGATTTGGTTTTATGTTTGGCCAGAATGATGTCGGGCAATATTTGTGTTCAGGTCCAATTAAAGCTCAGCTGTAATTAAACCGTCACTTTGTAGAGCCGGTGCGTTGGCTGGTGGAGTCGGCACAGTGTTCAGTGATTTGGACTGTGCTTACTATGTCTTATGTAAGATGTTGGAACAAATCACTGACTTGCTTGAGGTGGAAACCGAGAGGCACAGGGCAAACGCAGATGATACAATACCCCTGCTATCAGTGTGGGAACATTCACAGGTTGTGAGAGTTTGGTCTCTCTCTGATGCTATCTTCCTGTCTGCCAGGTGGAAGATTATACACCAGTTGTGGTTTCCCCCCATCCCTCTCTCACCAACCTCATATAGAAAAAGACAATTTCTCAGTGATCCTCGATCAAAGATAACGTCCAGAGGTTTCGGCAAACCCGCTTTCCGCAGCCCACAAGTTCTACCAGCTATTGTGGGACAGGGGAGCGTGTAGCCTGGGAAAGGTGTGCTCTCCCAGAGGCCCCTGCTTTCTAAGAATCAACAGACAACATCCTCCAACCTTGATTCTCCACATTAGTGCTGTTACTGAGGAACCCAGCTTGACTTGACTGAACATCAAACATAGCAGAGCTGTCAGCAAATTACACTGGAGTCTCATAAACTATATATAATCTCCTCTTTCTGTGTCCACTCTTAACCATTATTACCGTTTCAGGTCTTTTCTGTGGTGCTCGCTTTCAGTTTTTCAAAGAAATCTGCAGCCAAACCTCCAAAGTTCAGTCTTAGAAGCTGGTTTAGCATTTTTTTTTTTTGCTCCTCACCATCCAAATAACCCCAAATGCATTTAGTGACCTTCAGGTGGTCAGTCCGTTGTTCTAACACCAGTAGCTTCTTTGTTCGATGTGTCTGTATCTTCTTTTTTTAATTGAGGTGCTTCTTGAACAGCTACACATCCTTTTAGACCCATATAACTAAGACGACTTCTCACAGTGGAATGATGGACAAACACCTGGACTCTGGTGTGGTCAGTCCATTGTTCTGAGGACACCAGCAGCTGCTTTGTTTGTGTCTGTATCTCCTTTTTTAAAGTAAGGAGCTTCTTAAACAGCTACACATCCTTTCAGACCCATAGCACTGAGGTGTCCTCTCACAGTGAAATGATGGACAGAAACACCTGTGGATGTTTTCAGATCTGAAACAAGAGTGGAGCCTGATCTTCTCCTCTCTCTCAAAGATGAAAGTCCTGTTTATCTGGTTTGGGTTCAGTTTCGGAGGTCTACCAGATCTTCCAGGTAGATGTGAGAGGACTATTTTCTCTGTAGCTTCAGGACAGTTGTACTCTGCGCTCAGTATGGGATCAAAAATTCAAATTTAACCAGTCACATTTGGGGAAAAAAGGCCTTTGTGCTTCGGTAAAGCTGTTGTAGCGGATTCAGTAGTTCCTCTTGCTAAATTTGTGACTTGGAAACCGCACTGGTTTTCACTGCTGGACACAGCGGCCTGCAGCGTGACAGGGATTAGTCTTCAGCAACAGTGCTTTTAAACAACTGGCTTCTTTTCTCCCAGGGGACTTCATAAATAGAGATATTTAGAGGACCAGTTTCCGTGAAGAGTCTGTTTTTATTTCTTAAATCTTGAGAGTAAAGGCCTCTGGGCCCCTCTACTGGGAACTGAGCTTAAGCCGTGAGGAGACACGCACGGTTGGCACGAGGCACCAAAGCGCAAGGATTCCCGTAACTCACGTGCTGTGTGTATGGGTGTGTGGTCAGGGTTGTGGTTTGGGGTGGCAGTGTAATGACATCTGGTAGTGGAGCCTTGTGCAGAAAAACCGCAGAGCCTGTCTGGAGAGGGGGCAGAGAGGGGAACAGGCTGTTTGGCACATCTGGGCCATGGCACCCCTGGGTATCGATGGTATATCAAGATAGAAAGCAAAGAGGCATCAAATTTTGGATAGGACATTTGATTGGGGCTCAATGCCCCTCGCCCAAGACCGCTTATCTGCCAGTTGGATGCTCTTTTCTCTCGGTATCTCTTGGTCTTGGTTTCTCTCATTATCTTAATCTGGAACATGTGTTGTTGCAGTGAGGTCCACCGCAGTGCACAAGGTCTGCATGACGCATTAAAAGACATTGAGTGAGGAATAATTAAGGGGCAGATTTGTTGGCAATTCATTGTTATCCAGTTAGGAGTTAATAGCAAAATATTAGTTATAAGGTTGTTTAGGTTCTGAAATCTGATTGGCTGAGCTGCATTCTGTGAGACCACAATGTCATCTGTGGCAGCAGAACGAGCTGGCCAGCTCCTCAGCCTGGCCCTGGTGTCCCTGTGAGGCTAAGGCCAACCCCAAAAGACTAGTAACCCATTTATTTCAGCTCCCTCTGAAGAAAGTGGGATTTTTCAGAATTAAATGAGTAGACAGTGGCGGAAGCTCAAAGGGCTGCTGCGTTCCCATGTTCATTTAACACGTGACTGAAACACGCCAGACCCAGCTAAAAGGGCTAACTGTTTGTATGTTGTGTGGGCTACTGGCAGTTTGACGAGCCCATAGTAAAACAAGCAAATGCTGGGGCTAGCTTTAGCCTAACTTGCAGACGTTTACTCTTGGTATGGCACGTGGTTGTGTTCTCATCCTCTTAAAGTGGTCCCTTTTGTCCCCTATTACTATAACTGTGCTTCCCTATTACTATTTGTTCCCTATTACTACTTTCCTGCAAGACTTGAATAGACTTGCTGTCTCTTTGCTGCTGTAACACGGTGAATTTACCCACTGTGGGACTAATAAAGGATTATCTTATCCTAAGACGAGTGGCCTATTGTGCCCTCATACATACAATTAATAAACTTAAATAATATACCCGCCTATTTCAACAGGAGCTGCTGTTATTGAAATGATGTTTTAGGTCAAAGCTTTGGTCGAGTAGTTACTGATTTATCAGGAAATTGGTTATTAGTTTACATCCCTAATTTTTATACACAAATAGTACATTCAAAGCTGTCCAGTGCATGCTCTCGTTAGGAATGCTGTGTTCTATTCGTTGCATGCTCTCGTTATGAATGCTGTGTTCTATTCGTTGCATGCTCTCGTTATGTATGCTGTGTTCTATTCGTTGCATGCTCTCGTTAGGTATGCTGTGTTCTATTCGTTGCATGCTCTCGTTAGGTATGCTGTGTTCTATTCGTTGCATGCTCTCGTTAGGTATGCTGTGTTCTATTCGTTGCATGCTCTCGTTAGGTATGCTGTGTTCTATTCGTTGCATGCTCTCGTTATGAATGCTGTGTTGTATTCGTTGCATGCTCTCGTTATGTAGGCTGTGTTCTATTCGTTGCATGCTCTCGTTATGTATGCTGTGTTCTATTCGTTGCATGCTCTCGTTAGGTATGCTGTGTTCTATTCGTTGCATGCTCTCGTTATGTATGCTGTGTTCTATTCGTTGCATGCTCTCGTTATGTATGCTGTGTTCTATTCGTTGCATGCTCTCGTTATGTATGCTGTGTTCTATTCGTTGCATGCTCTCATTAGGAATGCTGTGTTGTATTCGTTGCATGCTCTCGTTAGGTATGCTGTGTTCTATTCGTTGCATGCTCTCGTTAGGTATGCTGTGTTCTATTCGTTGCATGCTCTCGTTATGTATGCTGTGTTCTATTCGTTGCATGCTCTCGCTAGGAATGCTGTGTTGTATTCGTTGCATGCTCTCGTTATGAATGCTGTGTTCTATTCGTTGCATGCTCTCGTTAGGTATGCTGTGTTCTATTCGTTGCATGCTCTCGTTATGTATGCTGTGTTCTATTCGTTGCATGCTCTCGTTAGGTATGTTGTGTTCTATTCGTTGCATGCTCTCGTTAGGTATGCTGTGTTCTATTCGTTGCATGCTCTCGTTAGGAATGCTGTGTTCTATTCGTTGCATGCTCTCGTTATGTATGCTGTGTTCTATTCGTTGCATGCTCTCGTTATGTATGCTGTGTTCTATTCGTTGCATGCTCTCGTTAGGTATGCTGTGTTCTATTCGTTGCATGCTCTCGTTAGGAATGCTGTGTTCTATTCGTTGCATGCTCTCGTTAGGTATGCTGTGTTCTATTCGTTGCATGCTCTCGTTATGTATGCTGTGTTCTATTCGTTGCATGCTCTCGTTATGTATGCTGTGTTCTATTCGTTGCATGCTCTCGTTAGGTATGCTGTGTTCTATTCGTTGCATGCTCTCGTTATGTATGCTGTGTTCTATTCGTTGCATGCTCTCATTAGGAATGCTGTGTTGTATTCGTTGCATGCTCTCGTTAGGTATGCTGTGTTCTATTCGTTGCATGCTCTCGTTATGTATGCTGTGTTCTATTCGTTGCATGCTCTCGCTAGGAATGCTGTGTTGTATTCGTTGCATGCTCTCGTTATGAATGCTGTGTTCTATTTGTTGCATGCTCTCGTTAGGTATGCTGTGTTCTATTCGTTGCATGCTCTCGTTATGTATGCTGTGTTCTATTCGTTGCATGCTCTCGTTAGGTATGTTGTGTTCTATTCGTTGCATGCTCTCGTTAGGTATGCTGTGTTCTATTCGTTGCATGCTCTCGTTAGGAATGCTGTGTTCTATTCGTTGCATGCTCTCGCTAGGTATGCTGTGTTCTATTCGTTGCATGCTCTCGTTATGTATGCTGTGTTCTATTCGTTGCATGCTCTCGTTAGGTATGCTGTGTTCTATTCGTTGCATGCTCTCGTTAGGTATGCTGTGTTGTATTCGTTGCATGCTCTCGTTAGGTATGCTGTGTTGTATTCGTTGCATGCTCTCGTTAGGTATGCTGTGTTCTATTCGTTGCATGCTCTCGTTAGGTATGCTGTGTTCTATTGGTTGCATGCTCTCGTTAGGTATGCTGTGTTCTATTCGTTGCATGCTCTCGTTAGGTATGCCGTGTTCTATTCGTTGCATGCTCTCGTTAGGTATGCTGTGTTCTATTCGTTGCATGCTCTCGTTAGGTATGCTGTGTTCTATTCGTTGCATGCTCTCATTAGGAATGCTGTGTTGTATTCGTTGCATGCTCTCGTTAGGTATGCTGCATTCTATTCAGTCTTAGTTTGGTGGTGGTCCGGTTCAGGTCAGGATGAGACATAAGTCTGTTGTGATCAGATCTAAAACTTGTGGGTTGCCTTCTCCAGCTTTTCACTGAATCTTGAATTTTAGGCCCTATTGAAGCTACAGCACAGAGGTACGCACACTGTCCGGTTACTTCCTTTCATGCAATTTAAGTGCTCTCTCTTTCTCTTTGTCTTTCCAGGTGTTTTGTCATGGGGAACCTCCTGAAAGTGTTGACGTGTACAGACCTTGAGCAGGAGCCTAATTTCTTCCTCGATTTTGAAAGTAAGATTTTGCACAAACAAACTAACAAACATGTTAATCCACAGTGATCTAAACGCCCAACCCTCTCCAGTTCCACATCACAAACCTTCACCCGTCACCCGTCCCATCACTTCAGACAGACTGATGTTCTTGACGTTTGACTGGGGTTACAAATGCTCATGGAGAGGTAGTTAAGTGAACGTATAGTAATCCTACTCAGTTAGAAGTGGAAGAATGTAGCCAAAATATATTTGAGTGAAAATAGAAGAGTTTTTACATTTAAACACATTTATGCAGAAAAAGAAAATCTCAGTTCTTCGACTTCTACTAATGTCATCAAAGCCTACTGACTAACCAGTTCACATGTGAATGACTCCTATTAGCAAAAATTACGATTAGTCTAGAAGACTAGAGTTTAAGACTGACACGAATTAAAAGTAGTTAATTTTTTTCAAGTGTTATTATTACATGTACTAAATTTTAACATGCACAATAAAAATGGTATAATTTCGTTTACAAATGAGACAAATGACTGAACAATACTGACTTAGAAAATTCCTCTAGAATTGAGTATTTCACACCAAACCACTCTGAATTACTTTGTTTACATCATACAACTTTTTTACTTATGCTTAAAATTTTAAAAATTGGGTGGAATACTTTCATATACTTCAGATATGGGTTTCTGGACCCTATGTAGCTTCAGCAAATTCAGTAAATAAATGTCAAGTTTTCTTTGTTTGGTGGTATGTGGTGCTGCAACTTAAGGGCATTACTAGCCTTAAAAACATTGGAACCCACCTGACTGGCAAGCGTCGGAGACAACCTCATTGTCTGTAAGATTTGTAATATGAGCATTTTGTAATTGAGTACATGTTTTTAATTTCATTAGTTCTAGAGTACAGATTGTGTGTATAATGTCATTGAAAGAGTAGGAGTAGACTATTTAGACTGTCGTAAAAGGAACAACTAAAACTAGAAAAAGAACAGAAAGTAAAACCATCCCCAACCACGGTCATTACCGTTTTTCCACCAGCTTATGGATTTGCACGGTTGCACATACGCACACGTACTCCCGCACACTCAAAGTGCAGTCTTCAGAAGTCTGGCTTTGTCGTCCCATCACTCCCTCACCATGAGATCTACCTTCAGGGAACATGTGGTACAGTGTATTAAAGAGTGAAGAGAAAAGGATAGAAAAAGGTAAAGTAGTCTTGGATTGAGATGTCCAGTATAGATGGGCGTTCTCCGCCCACACGCTTGTCTGTAGAGCTTCCTGCTGGACCAGGCATGAGCTCCAGCGGGCACAGAAAGAGGGCAGTACTGAGTCACTCCTGCACCTCATGGAATTCTTCTGCAAGAGAGAGAAAGTGGACTGTAAACAGTAACACAGTGCTGACCCCTCTGTGTCATGAACATATAAACAGTAGCGTTTTCACCTTCGACCCAGTTTCTTGCTGCTCTCTCTAAGCTGGCCTGGATACACAAGCCACGCTTACATAAAGCTAGCGCCTGAGTGCTGACTGAATGGGAGGTGCTTCCACTCTATTTAAAGCCTGCTGAAGTTCAAAGTCGAGGTTGAGGTTACTCTTTAGAAGAGTTTCTGAAGTTTCCAGTGTTTTAAATTCCAGACTTTGCTTTGCAGCTCCACAGCTGAGAACAGTCTTATCGGCGGCAGGCTGACTAGAGCACGTGTTCCACTGCAGTCTTGGAGGTCCACAGCATTGCAGAGTTTAACACGCTCCCTACCTTAATACGTCTGATTCAGCCTTTCATCAACTGAAACAGGTGTTAAGGCCAGGGCCCCCTTCAATATGTTGGTTTCCCCAGCAATGAAAGGTGCAGTGAGCAAGATTTAGATTTTCATTAGTGTATAATTTTATCTGAAACGACAAATCTTTGTGTTACCTTCTTATTTCAACAAGCCCTTCTTATCAACATAGGAGCAGCTCTTCTTTCAACAAAGGCTGCCATGTAGAGCCATCATGTTTCATCAGCAGCCTAGTACAAACAAACCACACACTGCCTGTAGAGAGTGACTTTCACTCTGATATGCTGAAGCAGCACCTTGAATCTGGTGGTGCTAGAGCACTGGCTGGAAGACATAGAAAGAAGAAGCCTTGTTAAAATGTTCTACCATACTGCATATTACTCAGTAGCTCCATACATTAAACTTCAGGTAGTTAAAATTGAGAGTTTAAATTTCCTAAATCAAAAATATTACCAGCATTAAAACTACATGCTTAAAGTACATTCAACTTCTTAATTGCCAGCCACTGCAGAATTCTAGTTGGTTGCAAAAAGTTAAGTAGTGCTTTTTTAAGTCTACGTGTATTTAATTTTGTCTCGTGGTTCATCCAACATGAAAACCTACCTTTTGTTTTGAGTACTGATGTGTATGTTCTTACAATGGTGTCGGTTCTGCCCGATCATGAAAACTGGTAAACCACCATTGCAAACTAGAGTGATACATTTGACCACTTAGCACTCCCTGACACGACACACAGAGAGCCAAAGTTTGCTAGTAGGCAGGCAATATGGATTGTATTACGAGATGATGTCATCGTGTAACACAGAAAAGAACTGGAATCCCAATGAAGCGTTTGCGGCAGCTGCGATAAGGACTCTCTATGGGAGAAAGTTATTCATGGCCTGTACTTTGCACTTCAGAACTCTGCAGAACACTTATATGAACACAAGCTCTACAACACACTAAAGAGGAAAAACTGGAAAAAAACAATAAGCCACATTCAAATTTGGGAAATTTGCCATTCAGCAGCTAACAATCATTCTTGTCTAATCAGTTGACAACTAACTATTATATCAGTCAGTAAAGCACAGTTTAACTACCAACCATCCTGTTTTTGAAACATGTTCCTGATATTATGGGCTATCAGAATTTGTGCTGGTGTCCTCAAAAAAACGCTCACTGATGCGGTCTTACAGGAAAAAGGTTTAACATCTCTGGCCTCTTCTACATTTCAAAATTAAGAATTTGAGACCACAGTAATAGAAGCATGTTTTATTATATATAATTGTATTTCAGTACCTAGAAACCACTCAGATGCTGTTTTAACAACTTCTTATGGTGACTGTCCTGGCCTCCATGTTGATCTTGACATTATCCAACCATCAGCCATCCTTATTTTATTTAAGAACTTGTTCCATAGATTAATATTAATAAGTTGAATCTACTTGAACACAATGGTTCCCACAGCTATTGCTGTGAAAGCAACAGCAATGAGAATGAGAAAGAACAAACTAATAAATGCAGGTAGCATAGCATCTATTTTTAGTGGCTGGAATGTGAAGTGTTGTATCCGGGGCACCAAGCAATAGGCAGCGTCAGCCTCTGCCACATACCCTAACATGAATATAAGCTTTAATATATGTGTATTTTTTCGAATTGTTGTAGATGCACAGCCCACAGAACCAGAGCGGGAGATCTGGGATGAAGTGGACGTGGTCCTGCAGGACGCTCGCGCGATACTTGATGAACTACAGGCGTATAAAGGAGCAGGGCAGGAGATAAGAGAGGTACAATCACAAGGGCATACAAACATGTGTGAAGTTAGATGCAGGCCATGGATGATGTATTAGTACTGAATAGGCTAACACGGGACGTGTACTCGCAGCCATGGTTGCTACACATATTAGGTCTAGACTTGATTTACTACTGAGTCCACTCTGTTTAGACCAGGGGTCCCAATCCCACTTGTGCGGAGCCAACACGAGTGCATTTCTATGCTTTTCTTTATTAACTGCACCTGATTTAATTCATGAACTAATGAACAAGCTCCTTGTGTGCTGGTGTTATAACAAATGGGCAGATCATAGTGTCCCCAGGACTGACTTTAGATTTAGACCTAATTGTAGCTCTGGTTAACCACGTTTCTCTCACTGCTGGACTGATGCCCAACCCAGTTGCTATGATGCACTCGAATTGCCACGGCTATTGCTGAATGAACGGAAACGTGGTCTTTTATTTCCGCTTTTCTTAAAGCAAGATCGAACCCTAATCAGAGTTAATGAACAGCATGCACTGCAGATTCAAAGGACATTTTTTCCCAGACATTTTTTAAGAACATGAAATACAAATAAATAGGAATAATTTTTATGTGTGTTGTACGTTGATGTATGTTTTCGTTAAGCTTTATACTGTAATCTTAGTGTAACATAAACACTCATTACTCCTAAACCTTTCTGTAGTACCTCCACATAATGACCAGTTGTGAGGTTGTAATTATGATTTTTTTTTCTTTTAGGCGATTCAGAATCCCAATGACGAGGCGTTGCAGGACCAGGCTTGGGCTGCAGTGGTGCCCCTGGTGGGCAAACTCAAGAAGTTCTACGAGTTTTCTCAGAGATTAGGTAATATTTTACGGCCCTTTAAAGAAGCAAGAGAACACCAGCCTTTGTTTTTGCACGACTTTGTCATTTTAGGAACCCTAGTGTAGAACAAAAGGAAGTGAGGGGAAAACACTAGTTGTTTGAGGTGGTCAGTAGTTGGCAGGTGCGTCCAGCAAAAAAAAAAAAAAAAAAAGTCCCTCCTCTCCTATTGTTTATTTATTTAATTCCCTGAACTTGCTGAACCGTGAACATTCTGGCAAATGCACATGCGACCTGATGTGTGCAAACATTGCAAACATACACAAACACCTGAGAGCCTCTCGGGAGATCCTCTGGTCCACAGCTGCTAAGAACTGCACACACAGCTCCTGAACACAAGCTAACACATGCACGTTGCTTAGAGCGGTGTGTGTGTGTGTGTGTGTGTGTGTGTGTGTGTGTGTGTGTGTGTGTGTAAATATTAGTCATTGTCCAAAACCCCCCTAAAAAACAAAAGAATCTTTTCATAAATGGCCTAGCATATAGAACACAGCTGAGATCCAGCAGGTCCGCATGCTTCCCTTGTGGCATCTTCCAAGAATGAGCCATCCAGGTCAGGCTCTGTGCTGCTGAGGACTAAACTCAATTTTTGTCTGTCAGTGTGCGTCTCCAGTATGTTTCTAATGAGCTCTTAGAAATGTAATGACAGACTATTTGGAATGGCTCTATATAAGATTTAGGTTTAGGTTTGAATGGTTGCTAAAGCTCAAATACATTTATTTGGCCGACCTGATCATTAAAGAAGAGGTTAACAAAGTATACAGAGAATCAGATGAACTACATATGAGCTCCTTTATGGTAAGAGAAGCCAGTATAGTGGACAATTAGTGTAGAAACAAGGAGTTGGACCTAACAAAGTGGCTGGTGGGTGTGTATAAATCTTGTTTGAGGGATCTTTGCTCCTTTTGTGAGGTTTCCACAGATTTTCGATGATGTTTAGGTCAAAATCTACAGCTTGTGCCCCTTAGGGCAGTTTATTGTGAGTTTTGAGGTGTGTTAAGGATCATTATCCTGTTATAAAAGCCAGCCTCTTTTTATCTTCAGTTTTTTTATTAATATATTATTATTAATATATCACAGATTATTCTGGTATTTAATTTTATCTTCCCCGTGACGCTGGTTGCAACACAAACCCAGGGTATGATCAATCCACCCCCGTGTTTAACAGATGGAGAGGTGTTCTTTTCAACAGGGACAACTTTAAAGGGTAAACAGACACTGTAATGCTGTCAGTGACCCAAAAAGAAGAGGATAGAGGATCCATAATCAGCATCCTGACCCTTCAGCAGAAGTTGAGCATCATTAGTGTTGGAGGCACAGCCAGTCTGCAGGAGAGAGAGAGAGAAGCAGTCAGAGGTCTAGTCTTGCCCTGAATCCCCCCTGACCTTGACCTATTAATCCCCTCTACAGCCTATGTGCGTGTAGTCGATGAACGGCATGCGTTACGTAACTCAGTGAAGTAGGTCAGCGCTCTCCCGCGCTTTCTGCCCCGCCGCGCTAAACAGCCTCTCGGCTCTGACGTGCTGTGCTAAGCTCACCCTCCGCCTAGTGATTCCTTGTCCTGCCTGTGGCCATTAGGTCAGGCCCTGTCTGGCTTTTATTTATATATATATATATATATATATATATATATATATATATATATATATATATATATATATATATATATATATATATATATATATACACACACACACACACACACACACACACACACACACACACTTGTTTTGATCTTTGCCCAGTTAATTTGGTGTTTAAATACTGAATATGTAATAACTACATATATATTTATATGCTAACGTTATATCTGATGCTAACTGGATTGTAATTGATTGACTAGTATACATTTC
This sequence comes from Megaleporinus macrocephalus, assembly GCA_021613375.1. NCBI lineage: Eukaryota > Metazoa > Chordata > Actinopteri > Characiformes > Anostomidae > Megaleporinus > Megaleporinus macrocephalus. Next base: position 7,041,412 of record CM038727.1, on the reverse strand, counting down.
TGCAACATTTCAGTATGTAGGTCTACTGTTAATGTAAAATCAGCGATGCCAAAAAATTAAGATAAATCAGTAAATTAACAGAATAATTATTAATGGGTCACCTTGTATACTACTTGCAAGCAACGAGCCCTATATTAAACCGTGATTTTATTTTCTCAAATATTTTCTAACTGACATGTTTTGGATAGCGATACTGATTAGAATGTTCTTCCCTGGTTGTAAATAAACTACATTTACAAGTTGCACATATCAAAACACCACAGAGACTAATAACAGCCTTGGAAAGCACTGTGTGGGCGTGAGCTGTGATATCATATTTTTAGCCGATTAATTCTTTATCTGGTTTATCTCTGTCTGAAGGAGATTACTATTTCCAGGATTGCTAAATTACACCGTGCTGCCACTTGTCTTATCTTTCCGCAGATTGGCAGATGATGGCCAGGCTTGAAATGGTCAGCTAATTGAGATTACTGTTTTATCAACAGTGCCAGTTTTGCCAAATCAAGTATGATGCAAAAACATGTTGTCCTGAAAATGTAAAGGAAACTAAACCATTCTATTAAAATACTGAATTGATGGTTTAAACTGATATCTATAACTTTACAATGACTTGGTTTGGTCTTCAGAAAATTATTTAGTGCGTCATGAAGTCAAGTGCCGTGTGAGGCAGTGTGTATTTTGGTGTGATTTAGAATATTTTATTAAAAAATGCACTGAATGCTCAATTGTGACTGGTAGGTCTGGGTGACATCTGAAAATAATTAGCATGATATGTTCTAGTTAAGAAATCACAATTATCAATTATATCATGCCACACACCCCAATGCACACAAAGGCTTTGACCTACTTTCTATTAGTTTATATGTCCCTTTTTGCAAACATGGTCTATTTTAATTTAAATATTTAATACATAGCACAAAAAATAAAACTGACCCTACATCTTTTAAAAAACCTGTTCAGGTGTTGCTTTAATAGATGTGACATGTCTTGCGTGCTGGAGAAACTTCAGACTGTAAGTGATTTTAAAAGCCATGCCTACAAAACAAAAAGAAAGTGGAAAAATGTGTTTTCTGTTGTTATCGAGTCTGGAATTCATCAATGCATACCTTTTAAAAGTTGTAAACGATTTTCCATGATTTTTATAATTTAACTTTTACCACCTAAACATTTTACAAAATATACTATACACATACTCTGGGAAATCCACCGCAGACACAGTACAAAAGTAACATCTCAGGCTTCCCCAATTTTCCAATATATTTAGAAGATCTGTATGACTCAACCTATCAAATGACAGTACCAGAAAAGCTGGTTTTCTAAAAATTTAAAAGAAGCAGTCGATTCACCACTTCAAATAAGACTCATGTATTTCTTAACCCCTGCCGTGCTTCAGCCCCACTGCTGACACTTCCTCTGTCTCTGTGGGTGCCAGTGTTGTCTACACTCTGCCATTCAGCTCTGCCAGCCTGCTTTGATTTGAAGTGACATTTTAACCCCCCCACCTCAGGCTTTGCCCTAGACTCACCAAAAGACCCAAAGAGTCGCCCATCTCGACTCCGTTTCGACTGGGACAGGAAAAGTGCACTTCAGTGGCATTGTTAATCAGCTCCTTCCCTCTGCCCAGCTGACCGTGGCAGATGGAGGTCATTACCGCACAGCAAATCTGCTCAATTTACTGACCATACTGCTTCTACTCGGATCATTGGTCTGCTCCTCTCTCTCTCTCTCTCTCTCTCTCTCTCTCTCTCTCTCTCTCTCTCTCTCTCTCTCTCTCTCTCTCTCTCTCTCTCTCTCTCTCTCTCTCTCTCTCTCTCTCTCCTGTTAAAGAGCTATTGTTGTTGCTGTAGAAGATTTAATACTTAAACACTTAAAGCTTCAGTAGGTGATCCTGATTGAGAGTTATGATCAAAAGGAGTGTCTTCAATGTTTTGTCCTCCTTCTAATCTTTTTATTTTCTCTCTCCTCTGGTTGTTTTCCAGTCGATCAGTTTCAAACCAAACACTTAAATCTCAAAAGGCACAAAATAATCATGTGGTTTGTGAGCCATTGCAGGTCATTCCAGTGGATTGTAAACGAAACCGAAGTGAGGGGGCGAAGCAGCCAGCCCCGACTTTCATAACGTAACTGTACAGTAAATTCAGCAGATTTGCGTTGCGTAATCTAATTGCTCTAGCATGCTGCGCGTTTACCCCGTGGAAAAACGGAGAGAGCGAGGACTGGAGATGTAGGTTAAGCTCAGCTTGTGTATGTTTTGCTTACTTTCTTCAGGGTTTCAGATCTGTGGCGTAACCGGTTCATTCTGAACTTCGAGGAGCTGGGAAAGAAAAGGGAGGGAGCTGGCGCCGGATGATCAGTTAGACATGGTGGATGATGCTACCCCTCAGATTAGGGCACGGTTTGCTTAGCCTTGTGTAATACACTGGGATTCTTAGGCTTCTTTGCTGCACTACATGTTTGGAATAACGTTAAGGGTGGTGAGCGTGGCTAGTCAATAAAGCTGTAGACTTGGCATTTCTTATTCAGGCCTAGGTTCAAAAAGATGAGATGAAATGTATTTTCTTGGGACCTTAATCTCTGAACTGCAGTGCTATTGAACATACATTGTTTTTTTCTGTCTTTAGCTATTTAAAATTAGTACCACAGTAGAGAATGCACAGATAATTAAAATTTTAGATTATCTGATGTTTTCGAGCTACAAGGGTAATGTAGCTAACAGATAATGCAAAGATGAACCCACCAGTTAGTATCATGCAAAATCATGTTTGTCTTAGGCTGCACTAAAAAAAACCACAAAACTTGTTTTACGTATTTTCTGATGCTGTTAACTATAAACGTAGGGACAAAAGTTGGGTTCAAGATGGGTTTTTTCTCTACAATTGACTGAATTCCACTTTTTAAAATGCCTTGGAAGTAACTACGTACACCTTTTATGAGCGGGGATGTGCTTAGCTGGTTTTGGTTATAATTAGGGGTGACTCAATACCAATTTTCATGGCTGATACTGAACCAATTCAATACTGTCCTAAGTTGTTGATAACACGCTTTGATTAACCAGCCATTTCAATAACGTCACACTAAACTGTTTAACTAAAGTTCTCCGCCACTAAAACAGAAAATACATAGCACACAGCACGACGTTAAGCTGCTGTTTCTTTTTATTTCAACTTTTTCCTGCACTGGGATTTTTGATTCGTCAACAAAATCATACTTTCAAAATCTAATTTAACATGCTTTGTTTAAAAGTTTAGTAAAGCCTTGATAGTTTAGCTAATAGATCATCATCTCTGATTAACTCAGAGCTTTGTGTCAGTGTACCCCTAATTATGAACACTTGTTTAATAATGCTTTCTTTTTTGTTATCGTTTATCTTTCAGTCATTAATGAGAAGCAATCTTTGTGTCGTGGATAGGGCTACCCACCGCTCCGGGCATGTGTGCTTACTGCCCCCTAGTATGTTCACTAGTGTGTGTGTATATATGTGGGTGTTTCACTGCACAACTGGGTTAAATGTGAGGTCAAATTTCACTGTGTGCAAACACAAGTCAAAAAATAATTCTAAACTTAACTGCAACAAAATAAAGAGCGGAGGATGTTTGCTAGCTCAGTGATGTTTTATCTAGTTTTAATAATTACACAGCCGTTTCCTTATGTTATGTGTCTGCGTATGGATTTAAGGTAAGATGAGAAAAGATTTTACAGCATACAATAATCATGTGGCTGCTGAATAACTAAAACACACTCAACTTGGTAAGTAGAGGGTTGTCAGAAAATCATAATCCAAGTAATATTTCAACTAATAACATGATCATCTTGTTAAAAAGACATTTCTGACTTCACCTGATGGCGGCAACATATTTTTAAATTATAACTGTGTTTGTTGACCTTTGTTCCCACAGAAGCGGCACTGCACAGCCTTCTGAGGGCGCTGACCAATGAAACCTACAGTGACTCCATGCAGCATCTAGAGCGGGAACAGGCCCTCGCCAAGCAGTTTGCTGAAATCCTGCACTTCACGCTCCGCTTTGACGAGCTCAAGGTGAGACGCCCTCGCTACACACTCTAACTCCACCATCTTGTAAATACAGGTGTGCTACAGGTGTTGATATTTTCCAAAAGAGAGGCAGTGGAGGTCTAACAGATCATCTTACTGATGTCATGTTGGAGCTTTTATAAATTACACAGATTTGGCTCTTGCTGGTGTAAAGTTGGTGTTGTCTAAATATAGTTAACTGATAGGCTCGCTTAATCAACATAAATATTTATTTGTTGTTTACAAATGAGCCAAGTGTCACTCTAGTTGGCAGACTGGAGGAGTAAAGTATTACAGGCTAAAAGTGCTTCCATGTGTGAAACAGTAATGATAATGTGCAACAACGTACACATGAATAGTTTTATGTGCCTATATACAAAATAAATCTATGTAATAATATATGGCCATAAATATGTGCATCTGACCATCACACCATCTTAAACATCACCATTTCCAAAACCATTGCCGTTAATATGGCGCTACTACCTTGTTATGGCTATAACAGCTTCCATTTTTCTGGGAAGGTTTTCCACAAAACTCTGTGGTCTGTGGAAATCTGTCCCCATTCAGTCATTTGTGAGGACAGACACTAAATGATCATGACATTCAACATCAGGTCAGGGTTTTCCCCAAATGGTTGCCACCTGGTAAGAAGCATATAATTGTTTAAAAACTGCTTTAGCGTTAACATCACCCTTAACTGGAGCTATGTGGTCCAAACAGGCCCAGACCCAGCATCACCCCCCCTTCCATCAAACTTTACTACTAGCACTATGCATTCTGTTATGTAACCATCTCCTGGCATCTGCCAAACCCAGATTTATCCATCAGACTTCCAGAAAACACATTTCCACTGCTTCAGGGATAAGTGGCGGCGCTTTATACCTTCCAGCTGACGCTTGGCATTGCACATAGTGACCCTAGCCTTGTAATCAGAAGGTCGATGGTTTGAGCCCCTGCACCTACAAGACAAGATCTAAAGTACCCTTGAGCAAGACACCCAACACCCCAACTGCTCCCTGTACGCTGTGGAAAGTTCTGCCCACCACTCTGAGCAAGAGTACTCAGGGTGTGCGTTTCACTGTACTGTTAAATGTGGAGGTCAAATTCCTCTGTGTGTAAATACAAATGGCAAATAGTTCTCAATAGAAAACAGGCTACTTTAGGTGTGATGCGCTTCAGCACTTGGCTACTCACTGAAATTGCTATAGTGTACTGAGGAGATCTGAGGATTTGAGAGATTAGAATCAGAATCTGTTACTTGTCTGCGTCTTTTACTGGGGTTACATAATTAAGGAAAGCTCTTCTGGACAACACAGCATGATCTCATTAGCAAAACACTAACTATCCCTTTCCAGTTTTCATTTGATATTAGCAAGGTTAGCATTTAAATTCCTCCTTTAAACAGTTTATAAGTATGTATTGTAAGACCCTTGAACCACTGAAACACATACGTCACCATGCAGATCCCCTTTTCTCCCACAAGTGCTGGTGACTGACCAGAATATAACGGCTTAACAAGCTTCTAATTCTCGGTAATTGCAAGCCAATATGATTAGCACTTGGCTAATGAGAAGATCGTTTGTTTGTAGTTGTTCGCCTGCATAAGACCCCAGGGGTTTACCTTTGGATTAAAGTAACAAACGAGAAATTTGTCTTTCCCCTTTTGTTCTCACCCCCTCCTGTTTTGGCAGCTTTTCCTGTTTGCTCGATCTAAACCTAATGTTACGAGACAGACATGTTCCACTTTCACAGTAGAGACCCCCTTTTCCTCAGTAAAGGCCCCTTCATGTTGCGTTAGCGTGTATTTCCCAGTGCCCTTTATCAGTGTAGTCATGTCAGTTAGTTTATCTAAGGAGCTCTACTCCGCTCATCTGCGTTTCAGACAGCGATACGACCTTAAAAGGCTGGCTAGTATTCCACCTAATGTGGCGAGGGTAGCTGACCTCATATCTGTCACAAGCAATCAGACGCACTTCAGTCTAACTCCAGCCTTGTTTGTCCCAGAGCCAAAATTGTCGCCTTCTCCCATCTTCTCTCGCTCTCTCTCCCATTACTCCCCCCCAAAACACAAACACACACACACACACACACAGAGGCATGCGCCACCACACCCTGCGGCAGTGGGATGGGATGGCCCAATTAAAGAGCCCCCCAGATGGGGGTGCTAAAAGCGGGCAGGTAGGGGGTGCAAGGTGGCATGCCAGCCTCCATCCATCCCTGCCTCCTCCCTCCGCCCTGCTTGGTACTGTGACCTAATTTAGCCTGCCAGCGCAGCACACTACCCTGGCACGGACCCTGGCGTGAACGTAGGTTAAGTATGCTCCTCTAAAGGCATATTTGTAACATACTGTACAAACTATATGTTTCCAAATGTCTTCAGTCAGTCATTTAGCTTTTCTTAAATGTGATGATAAATGCTGCTTGGCTGGCCTTTAGCCAGTGATGTAGATTGAGCAATTTTCTCAAAGCGTTTAAGGAACCTATTTACACCACAAGTTTGGTTTTCTTTCTGCAACCATCCCACATTTCCTTAGGATTGTAGTTGCATAAGTGCTTGAGGAACCTTTCTTGACTTCCTCTGTGGTTAATTACATCACTCTTTGCAATCTTTTTAGAAATGTTCAATTTGCTGTTCATCAGATGATGTAAGTGAGGTGATATGAGGATATGTGCAAGAATCTGGAACTGGTCAGCGACTCACAGAAGCAACATGTCAAAATAGACAATGACTAAAAATGATATGAACCTATATATATATATATATATATATATATATATATATATATATATATATATGTGTATAAATAAACAAGATCTCCGTAATATTTTGTATTTCACTACCCTAACATTAGGTACCTGATAGCTAACCAAGGGCGTAGAATTAGCATGGATGGAAGTGATGTGTCCCCACCAATATCCAGCGATTATTGAATTGTCCCCACCAATAATTTGATGCCCTAAGAGGTGCATTAACCTAGAGATGTACAAAGGATTCAACCCGCTGGCACGTGAGACTCTGTAGCTACTTTTGGTTGTTAGCAGTGTTAAAACTGGATGGAAAACTTTCCAGTTGTTCTGAATTTTTTATATACCATAGAATCTGTTTACAGATGGGTCCACTGAATGCTGCAGAGCTTGCGGGAAGGTCATGACTTTGTGACCACCGTCATTTGGGGTTTTATGGCAGGCAACTTCAGGCCCGAGAACAAGAACCTGCTACGTTATCTTTAGAACTTTTATTTGAGAACCAATGTCCACCCAGAGAATTACGACGTGGCCAGGTGTACCATTGGTGTAGAAGCAGCAGGAAGACGGGCCTATAAAAGACAATGCAGTCGGAGACAATTGAGACCAGGTTAAAGTTAATGGTTGGGCTGTTTCTCAAAGAAACGTGCAAGTCACTTAGTCAAGTTTGTCAATACAATGAGTTTATCATAATAGCGTTGATGGTGATGCTAAGCTAACATTGTCTGAATATAAACTGCATAACAAACTGCCAACTAGATTCATAAGGTCCCCACCAAAGTCAAGAGCAAATCTACGCCCTTGTAGCTAACATAAACTGAAAGTATGTAGTAGCTAGTACAGGTAAAGGTGATGAAACAGTAATAAACTCACACAGCATGGCTGCTACTTACAGGCTACTGTTTGGGTTGTGATACTAATAAAGGTGGAACTGCTCACCTCTTCTCTGTCGAACGCAGAGCCCGGCTGCTCAACATGGTCCAAGATTTGAGAAACTGTCTGGAGTGAAATGTGAAGAGCAAATTTACAACTTATTAAATTAAAATAAAAGATGTGGGGGCTAAAGCAGGCTTTTTATTCGCCAGCGTGTTTTGCATGTTTTTGTTCCACCTTGTGTGTTGCCCCAGTTACATTCTGGTGACTGTACAAGCTGTAGCATTTAAGGTGGAATGGAATATTTGCGAATAAGAAGCCATTTTCAGCCTTGCTTAAAGATGAACCATGCCTGCTGGCAGTACAGTTCTTTGTAAAGTGTCTACATCACCATCAGTGCCTGGAATAGTAGATTTCTCCACATACTCTGTAGCTGTCTTTGCTGTTGTTCCATTGTTGGATTTGGGAGGGCAGGTGTTAATATACATGTTATGTAACAAGCTAGGATTCTGGAGTCGGCCTGTTTCACTGCTTGCAGGATTTGTATTTTAAGGAGGAACAACAGTGTTTGAGGTTCATGCTATGTCAGTTATATTTGTTTAAACAACTTGCTTAGCATCCAAGACTGTACTTTATGTTGTTTGTCATTTAGGGAGACGATGTGAGGAATCGAGTTTGACTGCATGTCCAAAAATGAACCCTAATAGTAGGAACTGTCAGTTTTAACTCAACTCAAGAGTTGACCTCTCAAGCCCTGAATCCTTAAGAGGTCTTTTTTTTTGTCTGACCTTTCACCCCACATGCAGGCATGATGATCACCAACTCTTCTGCTCGACCCTAAAAAAACACTCCCTCTTGAACCAGGCACACATCTCATTAAGCCGTGTCCCTGCACTGCTTGCCCTCCTGTCGCAGACGCCGTGTCTACTGCACTTAGCTTCCGCTTAGAGGAGCTGTGCCAATGGGAGCAAATAGATCCAGACGAGCCAAGAGCTGACAAGAAAAGGGCCGTTTTGGCGATTTGAGGGAACCAAAATCCGTTTAAGCAAAGTCCTGGCTAATCCAATCACTATCCTTTGCTTTTTTTTATTTTTTTCGGGTCGCCTTAAGCAATGTTTATTCTGCGTTTGTCAAATGCTCCTGTCATAGAGAACCATGTACAGTAGCTGATTCAAAGACGGGCAGGCTAGAAGCACAGAACCTCTCAAATACACACACACACACAACTATGTTCGAAGGGCAGCAAGTGTCTTGAAGTAATCTTTCATCTTTCTTTTTTTCCCCCTCTCTTAGATGATAAATCCTGCCATCCAGAACGACTTCAGCTACTACAGGAGGACGCTGAACCGCATGAGGATTAATAATGTCCCAGTAAGTGTCGATAGAAAGTGCTTACATTCTTAGTTTGGTGCTAAACCGTCTCTTTATCTATTCTCCGCTTGAACAAAATGGATAAGGGGTGGACGAGTGAACAGGGCCATTTAAAGGAATACTACCAACTTTGTCATCTCTTTGGCATTTCACAAACAGTCCGCTCCACTGCCATGCACAAAAAAAAAGTGACCCTCAGGGGACGACCACAGAGACCCAAACAGGATAGGTCCCCCCCAGTGGGAGAGTGCACAAGCGTGAGGTGCTTGCTGAAGTGCACTGAGGTGCACCGACACAACCCCCAGCACCTGAACCGTGGTCAACTGCACACATGCTCTCCCTGGAGACTCGCAGCTCTCTCAGGAAAACCTAAAATCTGAACTGAGACCTGCCTAATATTCACCCCTGAGGGACTCTCACTGCCCATATACTGAGACCCAGTGGAGTAAGGCTGGTATTCCCCTCCTAATCTTGCCTTCTTCCTTCTTATTGAACCCAGTAACCTCTCAGCCCTAGCAGCTCCCTTGAGTAGAGGGCCCTCGGTCTAGCATCTAAGCCAGTGTTTAATTCGGGCACATGTTTTTAGGTTTGGCCTCGCCACAACATGCAGGTGTATTTAATTTACTGTATGATGAATTTACTCATTTATGAAATTAGACGTGTAAAGAGTCCAAACAGATTTTTTGGCTGTTTCTCAGCTTTTGTGGCCATAATATAAACAGCTCTGGATCGTCCAGCTTTTGCCACTGGGCAGTCAAAGCAGACAGGGCTTTTGGAGCATCTAACCTAAATATGTCAGGTATTTTAATGACTTAAAAGATCTACAGTGAATGAAACATGGTGGCTTCTCTTTATTCCAGGCATTGTGTGTGTTGCATTCGTCCATGCTGTTATTTTTTATTTCTCTATTTTTTATTTCTTATTTTGTGTTGTGTTTAAACCCTTGACCCGTAGGCGGTTTCATTCAGCCATCAGACTCTTCCATTCCCAGTGCAGAAAATAAAAGTGCACCATTAACACGTGCAAACCTGTGCATATGAAGGTTTTTTTTATACTAAAATCGCAATATACACAGTATCACAGTGTACTGAATCGTAACTTCTTTTTTTCCCCATGATCTATGTTTTATCATGTCTTGCCAATACGCAGCACTAATTCTCAGTGGTTTCATTTTATAAAACATCTGATGCTACTTTACCTTTTCCATAAAAAAAAAATGATATTTTATCATTGTTAGAAAAAGTCAGCCTTCTAAAAAGACAGTGGCAAAATCCACGTAAAATGTCTTTAGAATAGGCTCTCGTTCTTATAGAAATATGCATTATCATTTAATTACTTGATGATAGCATTTTTTTTTTAAATGTTTGTAATCGAGTATATAGAGTTTAATCTAGACTTTGATTGTATAATCTAAAAATAATTAGCAGAACATATTTTTAAGGGGGTTTCACAACACAGGCATATGGTCTGCTGGACCCCAAGCCTACTTTCTATGCTATCTTTAGCTAGCAAACTGGAATAAAACGTTACATGTACACATTAACATTACCTAGCAAGCTACTTAAAACTTGAATACTGCATTCTAGTCTTTTTTTTTCAAACAAATTATTTTAGATGTGAGCTTGTCCAAAATAACTGGTCTCTACTTTTTCTTTTTCTCTCCCTTTCTGTTCGCCATTATTTTTCTCCAAGTAAAAAAGTTAATCTGTTTTACATTTACAGCATGTAGCAGACGCTCTTTTCTAGAGCGACTTACATAAGTGCTTTGTGTTCGGTCAGAGTTTGTAGCTCTAACCAGAACAAACAGGCTTAAGTCCAAACTACCCTTGAGCTCAAACACTGCCAGAAACATGGGCCAGAGCTGATACCTGGAAAGAAGAAAATACCTAGCAAGACAGAAATACCTAGAAAGAAGAGAATAAAATACAGAGTTACAAACAGTATAAGTGCAATACCTACGAATACCCAGCGAGTGTACATACCTAGAAGATAGAATAATAAAGCGCAGCTGCATACAACATGATTTATTTAATTTATTTTATTTATTCATTGACTTATTTTTTATTTTCATTCTCTGTACAGGCAGAGGGAGAAAATGAGGTCAACAATGAGCTGGCCAATAGAATATCTCTATTTTATGCTGATGCCACGCCTATGCTGAAGACGTTGAGTGATGGCACAACGAAATTTGTATCTGAGGTAGGAAACATGAGTATCTGACGATTACAGATGGGACCTGTTTTCGAAGTCAGTAATGGGACTGGAAGGATGAAGGTAGGCCTTGTTCTCAAATAACTCCAGCAATCTTTTTTCGTACAGAACAAGAACTTGCCCATCGAGAACACAACGGATGTGTTGAGCACCATGGCAAGCGTGTGCAAAGTCATGCTGGAGACTCCGTAAGTCACTGCATCATCTCTATAAAATTATAATTGGAGGAAAAATGTTACATTAAATATTTACAGGTGTTTCAAAATACTGATTGTCTCTCTGTAGCACACTCAATATTTCTCTTGCTGTGGTGCTTTACAGTGAGTATCGTAGCCGGTTCAGCAGTGAGGCGACCGTGTCATTCTGTCTGAGGGTTATGGTGGGAGTAATCATCCTCTATGACTACGTTCATCCGGTTGGTGCTTTCGCCAAATCCTCCAAAATAGACGTAAGTGAACTTTTGCTGTGCAACTTAAAAAACAAAACAGCATTTAAGATGTTCATAGGAAACGTCTTTAAACCTAGATGTGGCAGGACTGAAACTAGTGTTTAAATTTAGAATTTAAAACTATTTGCAAACAGTGAAATTGCAACTCTATATTGACCCATCTGTGCACACACACACACACCAGGGAGCAATGTTCTTAGAAGTGTATATATATGCATTTTTAAAACTGATTACAATCACTGAATTGTTGCTGCTGTACTGTTTCAGATTTGGTCTGCACGGGTTTCTGGGTTATTTGTTTTGTGCTAGCTGCGCGTGCTAGCCCTGCTGTACTACTGTATTCAGCCACGTGGTGTACTCCCACGTGAAAAATGTCTTTATCTTGGTTCTTCAACGAGATGAGTCTGGGTCACATTCGGTAAAACACTGCCAGACGGACGATGTTTTTTTTTATCCGCACATGCCGTGAACGTCACAAACTGTTCTCGCGAGGCCGCTGCTTTAGTCAGTCTGAATTGCAGGGACCAGGCCAGAGAGGGTTTCAACGAAACTGTAGCAGGAACTACAGAAATAAGGCTAATTAATTTAACGCCATAGATCGGCTCTCGATATATAGCTGATCTGTCTTTCCATCTCATATATATATTTATATATATATATATATATATAAAATATAATATAAAAAATATACACACACACAGAGTGAGCCTCATTTTTGTAATTAGTTGCAATGTTGTTGACTCCTAAGCATGAACTTCCTAATAATATTAAAACTATAGACTGTCTGTAGCTACACTATGGCTCGTCTTAATGTGAGCGAGCTTGCTGTAACCTCACTGTAAACCTTTTGTCACTAAACAGATGAAAGGATGCATTAAAGTTCTTAGAGATCAGCCTCCGAACAGCGTGGAAGGCCTACTAAACGCACTCAGGTAAGGTTTAGAGAAAACGTCTTACACCATTATGTTGATTCTAGTGCACAAAATACATTGATGGTGGCGCTAGATGTGGATCGCTATTTCAACTGACTAATTCAGCTTTGACAGCAGACTGATTTTAGTTTTGGGATTTCTGCTGCTTTGTCTTAGACTACGGTTGAGTTTGTTCACAAGGATTGCACGTGTACTACCTATGAACACATTGCATCTCATATCCGTGCTCACCTGGAGATGCCAGATGTTTGTTTCAAAGAATAGAAGGCTCTTTTGAAAGCACACTGCTAGCGCAGTGAAAGATGTTGGGTTGGTTGACCTTGTAATCTGAAAGAGGCAGTAACAGCAGCCTCAGATGCTGCAGTGGTGAAGATTAGAGAAGCTCTGTCCTTGAGTCTTCTTAGGAAAGTTGAAATGAACTGCTTGTTTTTGTCTTTTGTTTGTGAACTGAGCGTAAACCTGGTCCTCTGTGCAGGTATACGACAAAGCATCTGAATGACGAGTCAACGGCTAAGACCATTAAAAGCATGCTGCAGTAAGAAACTCTGGGATAAACACACCGCTGGCCTCGCGCAAGTGTTCAGGGAACGCACTCCCTCCCGAACAACAACAACAATGCACAGAATGTTTTCCTTTCATAGACATAACAATCAGACATTTTTCTTTTTGTGCCAAACTGTTTTTGATAACTTGATTTTAACACTTCCAAAATACAGCCATGCCTCTGACGGCAGCTACAGTACAGACTAGAAACAAAAAAAATCTGTTAGCTTATTTTTTATTCTTTTAATTTAGCTTGTTTCCCTAAAAAAGGGAGGGAGAGTGTTTTTGACTTGAAAATTTCAAAAAGAGATATATATTGACAGAGAAATATATTATTTTTTTGTTTGAATTAATATTTAATATTATGTCCTCTGCATGACATAACAGTGTCTTTTTTTCCTCTATTTAAGAAAAAAAACAAACTAATGTTTCAAATTTGTTTGTCTGCTCAGTTGTGTAAATTCAAGAATAAGTGAATTTAAATTATGTTTTGCTATTCAAATGGTACTTGTTAAAACTGAGATTATCAAATGATAGTACTGTTCGAGTTTTATATTTTTTATAGGTTTTGATTTTTGTGGATTTTCATAGTTGTGATTTTTTTTTTTTTTGGTTCTAATTTCAAAACTTTCTGATAGATGAATAATAAAATGAGGTTTTAATGTATGATAACTTGCAATGTGATGTTTGGAGAAAAAAAATAAATAAAAAAGCTTTCATTTTTGTAATTTTGCTTCAGCTGGCTTTCTTTTGCAGCACCAAATCCATCTTTGGACGTGCTCCACCAGGAGGTTATTGATGTTAGATTTGCTCTGTGGGATCCGGATGAACGCACCACCCACATACGTGCAATAATGCCTCTGTCTTACAAGGTACACAGGAAAAAATGAAAAATGCAACCATGACTACATCTGTTTTAAATATGCTTAACTGGATCTTACGGTATTGGTGCAGTGTTTTTAAAGACGAGGGGAAAAGCCTGATGTATAGAACTTTTGGATGAATATTTGGGGGTAGACTGTTTTAAAGTTCATATATTTATTTATTTTTGTTAGCTACTGAAACCAGAAAGAAGCTGGTTGGGTATCATTACTTCTAGAAGCCACCCTTACATGTTTAGAACTGTCTTTAAATCTTAAAATAAATGACTTACTAAAATTACAGAAATTACATGTTACAATCACAACATACTAAAAGCTGAAGTTAGCAAGGGCTGCGTATGTGGATACTTCACCCCAGTTTATAACTTTTTCTCAAGCCAAAGGGGTGAAAGCTTATCTGAAAAGATAACTAGTGACAGCATAGGGCTGGATAATTATAGTATCACTATTTGCTTCATTATTTTGTTTGTTGACAGAGATACGAGTTGCACACATGCTAGATTAGTTGTATTTATTAGTCAGAATTGGTTGACACAGGTTTTTTTTTTATGTAATTGTGTAATGCACGCTGCTGTATTTACTTGTGAAATTCTTTCAAACTGATGAGGCCTATATGCATAACCTCAAACATATTAAACCTATTGTTTTTTAGTGTTCGTCACAGCCAATTTAGTGTCTCTTTCTTTGAACCCCTTAAAACTTGTGTACTAAATATTTTAGCAGCAAAAATGATGCAAGATTAACAATATGCTCTTTACAATTTATAACTTTTAAAGGAAACATTAAAAACTCACTTTTGTTTAATAGTTTTTGTGTTGATACATAAGGTTATCTGGAGTTACTACCAACCAACATGGCAACCAAGGACACTTGTGTTTTGCCTACAACTTGCTACAACTATTAGAATACAAGAACTATTATAAACACCCACATCTGAGTAGCTTCCCCACAGTTCAGAGTTACCTTTGAAAAGGATCATAATTGTTCCCCCCGTCACGAGCGCCAAAGAAGCTATCGCTACATAAAAGCATGGAGCTTATCACGTGAGCTGCTCTGTCTTTAGCTGCACCCGAGTGGGCACATTTATTTTTAATGTCATAGTTCAGCTACAGTCACTAAAAACATGTACACGTGTGCCAACCACAGTAAGTCTGACATCAGCTTCTTATTCACCAGCTTCTTTTTAGTATTTCTTGCTCCACTTTAAGAAGCTAAGCAATTTTTCATTCTGGTGCCTCAGGCAAGCGGCACTAACTGCTGCATCACTTAAAGTGAAAAATTGGAACAAGAAGCAGGTGAACAGGAAGCTGATGTTAGCTTTGAGTGTCTGACTGCTGGGGTCAGCCCAACGCAGCACTTGGCTCCTGGGATCAGCACCAACTGTCCACGGCGAAACTGCAGACGAGTGAAATGTAAGTACTTAAAAATAAGTTTCTTTGTCTGTTTAGTTATTAACAGAGATGTAATGTTCTAGAAAATTGTTATTTGCAGCACCAATGCTATTAGTTTGTCTGAAAGATGAACTTCTGATCAACAGGTGAATAAGGTGGGAGTAAACTGAGAGAATGTGTACTGGCATGGAGTAGGGGGTGGGGTCAGGAGCTGTGCTGCTTCGCCTTTGTGTTGTGACCAAAGCATGTGGTCGACATTTCAATAAGACCCCAGAGAGACTGTTAGAATATTACATATTTATACTTTAATGTAAATCAGTATTTTTTAGATCACTTTGGTCATGGCACCCTTTCTTTGGAAACATACTAGCTAGGCCTGTGCGATATTAACGAAACATAATATCTCTATATTTTCTGTAATTTTGTTTACAACGATAATAAACTATATTATGCATTATTCAAAAATGTGTTTGTAAAAGTCTTTCATTCTACTAGCTTGCACTTCTTATAAATATATTAATATGGATATTAATATCCATCCATTATCTTTCGCTTTATCCCACAATTCAGTGTCACAGTGGGGCTGGAGCCAACCCTGTCATTGGGTGAAGGGGCTTTTTCAGTGAATGACTCCGCTGAAGTTTGCTAAGTGTGTTTAGTCAGACTCCTTAGCTGGTTTAGGTCTGTCTTGGACGGCGCGCTCCTGAAGCGCTTCATACTCCTCATACTCTGTTCATACTCCTCATACTCCTCATACTCCTCATACTCTGTTTATACTCTGTTCATACTCCTCATACTCTGTTCACACTCCTCATACTCTGTTCATACTCCTCATACTCTGTTCATACTCCTCATACTCTGTTCATACTCCTCATACTCTGTTTATACTCTGTTCATACTCCTCATACTCTGTTCACACTCCTCATACTCTGTTCATACTCCTCATACTCTGTTCATACTCCTCATACTCTGTTCATACTCCTCATACTCTGTTTATACTCTGTTCATACTCCTCATACTCTGTTCACACTCCTCATACTCTGTTCATACTCTGTTCATACTCCTCATACTCTGTTCATACTCCTCATACTCTGTTTATACTCTGTTCATACTCCTCATACTCCGTTCATACTCCTCATACTCCGTTTATACTCTGTTCATACTCCTCATACTCTGTTCACACTCCTCATACTCTGTTCATACTCCTCATACTCTGTTCATACTCCTCATACTCTGTTTATACTCTGTTCATACTCCTCATACTCTGTTCATACTCCTCATACTCTGTTCATACTCCTCATACTCTGTTCATACTCCTCATACTCTGTTTATACTCTGTTCATACTCCTCATACTCTGTTCACACTCCTCATACTCTGTTCATACTCTGTTCATACTCCTCATACTCTGTTCATACTCCTCATACTCTGTTTATACTCTGTTCATACTCCTCATACTCTGTTCACACTCCTCATACTCTGTTCATACTCCTCATACTCTGTTCATACTCCTCATACTCTGTTTATACTCTGTTCATACTCCTCATACTCTGTTCACACTCCTCATACTCTGTTCATACTCTGTTCATACTCCTCATACTCTGTTCATACTCCTCATACTCTGTTTATACTCTGTTCATACTCCTCACACTCTGTTCACACTCCTCATACTCCGTTCATACTCCTCATACTCCGTTTATACTCTGTTTATACTCTGTTCATACTCCTCATACTCTGTTTATAGTCTGTTCATACTCCTCATACTCTGTTCATACTCCTCATACTCTGTTCATACTCCTCATACTCTTCATACTCCTCATACTCTGTTCATACTCCTCATACTCTGTTCATACTCCTCATACTCTGTTTATACTCTGTTCACACTCCTCATACTCCGTTCATACTCCTCATACTCCGTTTATACTCTGTTCATACTCTGTTCACACTCCTCATACTCTGTTCATACTCCTCATACTCTGTTCATACTCCTCATACTCTGTTTATACTCTGTTCATACTCCTCATACTCTGTTCATACTCCTCATACTCTGTTCATACTCCTCATACTCTGTTCATACTCTGTTCATACTCTGTTCATACTCCTCATACTCTGTTCATACTCCTCATACTCTGTTCATACTCTGTTCATACTCCTCATACTCTGTTCATACTCCTCATACTCTGTTCACACTCCTCATACTCTGTTCATACTCCTCATACTCTGTTCATACTCCTCATACTCTGTTTATACTCTGTTCATACTCCTCATACTCTGTTCATACTCCTCATACTCTGTTCATACTCCTCATACTCTGTTCATACTCCTCATACTCTGTTTATACTCTGTTCATACTCCTCACACTCTGTTCACACTCCTCATACTCTGTTTATACTCTGTTCATACTCCTCATACTCTGTTCATACTCCTCATACTCTGTTCACACTCCTCATACTCTGTTCATACTCCTCATACTCTGTTTATACTCTGTTCATACTCCTCATACTCTGTTCATACTCCTCATACTGTGTTCATACTCCTCATACTCTGATCATACTCTGTTCATACTCCTCATACTCTGTTCATACTCCTCATACTCTGTTTATACTCTGTTTATACTCCTCACACTCTGTTCACACTCCTCATACTCCTCATACTCTGTTTATACTCTGTTCATACTCCTCATACTCTGTTCACACTCCTCATACTCTGTTCATACTCCTCATACTCTGTTCATACTCCTCATACTCTGTTCATACTCCTCATACTCTGTTTATACTCTGTTCATACTCCTCATACTCTGTTCACACTCCTCATACTCTGTTCACACTCCTCATACTCTGTTCATACTCCTCATACTCTGTTCATACTCCTCATACTCTGTTCATACTCCTCATACTCTGTTTATACTCTGTTCATACTCCTCATACTCTGTTCATACTCTGTTTATACTCTGTTCATACTCCTCATACTCTGTTTATACTCTGTTCATACTCCTCATACTCTGTTTATACTCTGTTCATACTCCTCATACTCTGTTCACACTCCTCATACTCTGTTCATACTCCTCATACTCTGTTTATACTCTGTTCATACTCCTCATACTCTGTTCATACTCCTCATACTCTGTTCATACTCCTCATACTCTGTTCATACTCCTCATACTCTGTTCATACTCCTCATACTCTGTTTATACTCTGTTCATACTCCTCATACTCTGTTCATACTCCTCATACTCTGTTTACACTCTGTTCATACTCCTCATACTCTGTTCATACTCCTCATACTCTGTTTATACTCTGTTCATACTCCTCACACTCTGTTCACACTCCTCATACTCCGTTCATACTCCTCATACTCTGTTCACACTCCTCATACTCTGTTCATACTCCTCATACTCTGTTTACACTCTGTTCATACTCCTCATACTCTGTTCATACTCCTCATACTCTGTTTATACTCTGTTCATACTCCTCATACTCTGTTCACACTCCTCATACTCCGTTCATACTCCTCATACTCTGTCCACACTCCTCATACTCTGTTCATACTCCGTTCATACTCTGTTCATACTCTGTTCATACTCCTCATACTCTGTTTATACTCTGTTCATACTCCTCATACTCTGTTTATACTCTGTTCATACTCCTCATACTCTGTTCACACTCCTCAAACTCTGTTCACACTCCTCATACTCTGTTCACACTCCTCATACTCCGTTCATACTCCTCATACTCTGTTCACACTCCTCATACTCTCTTCATACTCTCTTCATACTCTCTTCATACTGTTCATACTGTTCATACTCTGTTCATACACTCTTCATACTCCTCATACACTCTTCATACTCCTCATACACTCTTCATACTCCACGCGAGTAAAGATGATCCTCACCTAGGAGCTAAATCTAAGGCTTTAGACTGCGAGGTCTGAATTTCTTCCCCCGGCGCAGTGTGCTCGCGCATCGTTAACATAGCAATTAAGATATTACAGTAGATGATATATCTCGCACACCCCTAGTACTAGATCCTTCCCCTTTTTTCAGGCTGGCCAATTTTTTAAATGTAAAAATATATCCAACCTACAGCTGACCTGACCAGCATTTTACAGGATAGATAATTGGTGTGTACCTTTTTCTTCACTTCTTTACATTTCTATTAAGCCTTTAAGCATTAGGAGCTTTGGGTTTTTTTTTCTGTTGGTATGGTGGAATGTAAGGTGGCCATATCCTAAATCTGAACAGAACATCTTAAATCTGACAGCTGTGATGATGTAATATATTTCATTCATGTAGAAATGCTATGCAGCATATATTTGTGTACATAGAAATTCAATGCATTACTTTTCTTATATGCGACATGGTCAAGATTTTTTGCCGTGTCTACTTGGCTGAGCCAAATTGGCGTAGCTCACGCAAGCCCCCCAACGCTTGGGGGCATAAAGATAAATGTCTACATATACTGCACTTCTCTGCTCACTCCACTGACAACCCGGTAAATTTTACTCTAGCTGGAAGCACAGCTTCCATCTTATAAAGCCTTAAATGGCCCATCTCCAACTTCCTCCAAGGTACTCTGTTCTCCTACACTACACACCCACATGAAATCTAAAATCTGGATCTCTTCTAAATCAGATCAGATCTAAGAAGAGAAGGGCTTCTCTATAGAGCACTAAGGGTGTAGCGGCCATCTCCAGCACTATCACCTCTGTTACTGCCTCTTTCCAGATGTGTGTGCAGCAGTTCGGCATTACAGACTTGTTTCCTAACACTTGGTGAGCAGTTCCTATGTCCAAAATCACTCTTTCTCAGCTGCTGCACAACATGAAATATAAGCATTGCAATATCTTGATATATCCATATGCCTTGCAGTAAAGCAATACATTATTAATGCTGCCAGTGTGTGCAGGCTAAAGCCCAGCTGCTTCACACAGCTATAATAAAATCTGTGACTGTCATGTCATCTCATTTAAATACACATTTTGAACTGCTCTTTTCGGTACTGAATATCTTATGATAATACTTATTTTGGGTGCATATATAAAGTAGGGTTAAGAAGTCTGAGACTTATGTTGAAAAGGCTTCTATTTTGCATTACATTTTAATGTTTTAATAAAAACTGGCCATCACAAATTATATTAGCAGCATAACGGGCTGATTAAAAAGCATCAATTCATAAATACTACATACCCCCATTGCTTTACTGACAGCATGGACTCCACACAATTGGGTAAAAGCTTCCGATGAACCAATCAAATCCACCTGAGAGGCATCCGAACCTGAGCGTCACTGGAACGAATGAGAACACAGAAACATTTGCAAATTTTTCTTGTTGATTTTGCTAAAACCTTGTGTTTATTTTCACATTAAAACAAAAATAATACTAGATTTTCAGAGTTCTTTATCTGTAGAGCACTTCACAGCTCCATAAAGGTATTTTTAGCATTGAATACGTTTATCAAAACACTCTGGATGCGTGATTGGCTGGGAAGTTTACAGCTCTCAGCAAAAACTATGACTGGTTAGCGGGCTCATCTGCATACTGCCACAAAGTCAGCGTTGTAAGAAAATATATAAAGATAAATATTAATAGATAGATTGTGTAGTTGCCTATATTTGGGAGGGGGGGAGAGAAGGATAGATGAGGAAAGGAGAGAGGAGGTTGTGGATCTAGCATACAGGATGGGTCATGCTCTTCTGCACTAAGTAAGGGCATGGATGAAGGTCACAGAGAAAAGAGCAAAAGGGTGGGCACTGCAGTGCGCTCCGGGTGCCGTCAGTGAAATACAGGGTGAGAGAGAGAGAGAGACAGTTTGCAGAGACATTTGCTGGGCGTGTCCTGTATCTATGCAGCATTACTTTGCACAGAGAGAGAGAGAGAGAGAGAGAGAGAGAGAGAGAGAGAGAGAGAGAGAGAGAGAGAGAGAGAGAGAGAGAGAGAGAGAGAGAGAGAGAGTGAGTGAGTGAGTGAGTGAGTGAGTGAGTGAGTGAGTGAGTGAGTGAGTGAGTGAGTGAGTGAGTGAGTGAGTGAGTGAGTGAGTGAGTGAGTGCCTCTTTTTGGCTGGGTCTACCTCCTCTGCAGAGTCAGGGGAATGGTTTGAAGAGAGAAGAAAAGGGTGGGGTTAAGTGGGGGCTTGAATAAAAGGGTGTGGTACTAAGCTGCTCCTGTATCCACTCATAGGGATGTAGTTCTGTCAAGGTTAAGTTCTAACATAGATCTAGAAAAGTAATGTGAACATGATTTTCCACATGAACAGAAATAAAACATTAATATGATTGTAAACTGAAAGACTGAACTGAGGTACTTCAGTCACATTGCAATGCTGTACATGTCTGAATCGAGTAGAGTTGACCCATGTTTTTAGTAGTAAGCGCTGATAACACATTTGAATGCTTTAGTGACAATAAAATATGTTCAGTAAATACAGGGTTTTAATAAGAATTTAACATTAGAATAGCAAAAATGACTGATGTGTTTTATAGTCCCTTAGCCAGAGAGAGCTATTAGAAGTGAGTTTCATGCCTGGTATTCTTGAAGCAGCACAGATTCACCTTGAAATGCTTTTTGAAGTAGAGAAGAATTTCTCCAACCCTCAGTGGCTACTTTTATATGCAGCCTGATAATCCGTTAATAATCCAACTAACAGCTCAATCGGAATAGAACACGTCCACGTATACGCCTCAATTGGAATAGACTAGTTTGACTGAGGTCATTCCAATTACAATTTCTATCCGATTGAACGATGTGGGCCATCCCATATATAAAAAATAACAGCCGTGTAAACGCCTGTATCCGATTACATCCTCAATCGTAAAGTTGAAGTATGTCGGCGCATATGCAGTTTGCTTCAAACCTTAAGAGATTTAAAAATAGTAGGTTGGACGGTAGGTATACACGAACTATAGAGCAAATTAAAAACAGATGGAAGTTTTTCAAATCAGCATATTACAAAGCTAAAAACCACAACGATAAAAGCGACTCCGCTCTGTTCAACTTCCCGTTAGACCCCTCGTAACACGGATGAAAACGTTGTAGTAGGTGACATCCCCTTAACATTATAAGAAGATTTTTGCTGTTGATTCTGTTAGTCCATCATGAAAGTTTAACACAATGCAAAGCATAACTGTTTTAAGACTATGCTGATTGGCTCTGTAGCTATGTTTGGTTGTTAGCAGCGTCAAAACTGGAAGGAAAACATTCCAGTCATATGAGACTCACTGTGATGTGTGTGAAAAGCGAGTAAGGATGGCAGCAAATAAGAAGAGGGTAAACATAAGGGGCTGTTTTTCAAAGTAACGCGTCACTTAAAGTGAAGCTCACTAATGAAATGAGTCCATCATCATAATGTTAATGGCGATGCTAGACTTTGGTGCACAGCATACAGCAGGCTAACATCGTCAGTAGCTATGAACAACATGGTCGGGAAATTAACTGCCAATTAACTATCAAACTGCCAACTGTCAGTTCTCTTATAGCCTTAACTTGGGTTAAAACTTTGTCAGAGACCTGTTTCATTTGCACGATGGCTGAGGTCTAAACTACCTCTTCATCAGTCATTATATTAACATTATGTAATTCATGAATTAAACTATGAAATGTTATTAAAAATAGTTTAAAAGCATATTTACATTAATCTACACCCTTGCTTTTATAAACATTTCTATAGGATTGTGTCAGATGCATGTAGCCTTATGAACAGTACATAACAGTGAAATAACAGTATGTTACAGTAAAAGCAATATTACATTTCCAACATAATTACCGTTTAAAGTCAGTCATAAGTAATACAATACATAATAAATAAAAGATTGGTATAATTACTGGCTTTATTTTCTACTTCACTCTGTGATGAGCGCAGCGTCATGTTTTTTTTTTGGAACACATCAAGAATCAGACTAGTCAAAAATTAATGAGGACCATGAAATATTGACAAGTGCTGTAAAACACAGATCACACAGAGCGTTCTGGGGGGCACGAGAGAGCTCTTTCTTAGATTAACAACCTCAGCAGGAGTTCACCACCCTAATAGCGTCTGAGTGAGACTGGACCTAAGAGCTCGGATTAGATGCAGCTTCTCCAGACCAAATCCAAACGTACAGTGATGAAAAAAGACAGACGTTGTTGTAAGTCATTAGTCTGGAACAAACGTCTCCTGAGACCTAGGCTCCATGTCTGCATTGTGTTCCTGTATTAGGCCAGTGTTGTTTTTTGTTATTAATTTGTTTGTGTAGAAAATGTTTCAGATGTTTTTTTATGTTTTTTTTTTTTTATCAGAATTTGCATTGAACTATGTGTGCACAGCCACATGGGGAGGCTGTGGGACTTCTAGATTAAAGTTGTCTGTGCTGGCCAAGTAATACCTTGGGCACTCCACTCAAGAAGCGCCTGCATTCTGTAGATGTTCATATTAGAAACTCCGACTCTTAAGCTAATATTAGTAGAGATGGAAAGATCGATCGGCTATGTATCGGTATTGGCCGATTTTTAATCAAAACATGCGATCGGTGATCGGCCAATATTTCTCCAATTTAGCCGATTGATGGCTTTAACAAATGAGCTTAATTTCTGTATTTCCAGTTAGTGTTTCTTTGAAACCCCCTCCAACCAGGTCCTTGCAATTCCTATCTGGAAACACATACCCTTTCGTTTCCAGTTTTGACTGCTTTTATTTAATTAGCTTTTTTCGTTTTAAATTAAGGGTCTAAATAGAATGATTGCAGTATTGGTGATATTTCTTTGATTTACTGTTAATTTTGTTAAAATATTATGCTGTTTCACATGAGCCTGCTAAAAATGGTAATAAAACAGTTTTGACCATGTTTCATGACTTGTTTGCGCTTATAACTACATGTAGCCCTGCTGTAGGCTATAGCCCCGCCCTCAATCGGTATTGGCTATCGGCCAATCGCGCTAAAAAGTGATCAGAATCGGCCTCAAAAAACGCTGATTGGTCCATCACTAAATATTAGACATATATTTCAAATCTGAATGAGTAAACTCCTCCTACACTACCGGTCAATCCCAGTAAACTTCTACTACGTTCCCAGTCAATCATTGTAAACTCCTCCTACACTGTCTGTCAAATCTAGTAAACTCCTCCTACACTGTCAGTCAAACCTAGTAAACTCGTCCTACACCGCCAATCACAGTAAACTCCTCCTACACCATCAGTCAATCTTAGTAAACTCGTACTACACCACCAGTCAATCTTAGTAAACTCGTCCTACACCGCCAGTCAATCCCAATAAACTCCTCCAACAGCGCCAGTCAATCCCAATAAACTCCTCCAACAGCGCCAATCAATCCCAATAAACTCATCCAACAGTGCCAGTCAATCCCAATAAACTCATCCAACAGCGCCAGTCAATCCCAGTAAACTCCTCCAACAGCGCGTCAATCCCAGTAAACTCCTCCAACAGCGCGTCAATCCCAGTAAACTCCTCCTACATTGTCAATTAATCACAGTAAACTCCTCATATACTGCCAGTCAATCACAGTAAACTCCTCCTACACTGCCAGTCAATCCCAGTAAACTCCTCCTACACTGTCAGTCAATCACAGTAAACTCCTCCTACACTATCAATTACAGTAAACTCCTCATATACTGCCAGTCAATCACAGTAAACTCCTCCTACACTGCCAGTCAATCCCAGTAAACTCCTCCTACACTGCCAGTCAATCACAGTAAAATCCTCCTACCTTGTCAATTAATCACAGTAAACTCCTCATATACTGCCAGTCAATCCCAGTAAACTCCTCCTACACTGCCAGTCAATCACAGTAAACTCCTCCTACACTATCAATTAATCACAGTAAACTCCTCCGATACTGTCAATTAATTACAGTAAACTTCTCAAATACTGCCAGTTAATCACAGTTATTCTTGTGCTATTTAGATCAAAGCATGTCACAACCATTTCATAAAGACCCCAGACAGCGGTATTAACTTGTAGTAAATATGTACAATATGTCACCTTTAAAGTGGAACGGAAAATGAAAATAAGAAGCATCCACTAATATCTTTCCTCTTTGTAAGTCTCAGTTATAGAGCTCAGTTACAGAGCTATTATTACAGATACTGTTATATTTTGAGCACTGGACTCAGGTGTCCACACACAGCTTATATAATCTCCACCATAAAAGCAGTGTTAGAATGGGACACTCAGGAGCCTATGGTCATCATGCCTAATGGCAAGTACCAGGAAGAGGCTGTAAAGGGACTTTGCGGATGTACTGGAGAGGTTTTTATGATTTAATCGTCCAACATCAGCACCTGGCCTCAATAAGAAAGCAATCAAATCCTCACAGCAATGTGCCAACATCTAGAAGAGTAGAGGCTGCTACTGCAGCAAAGGGGACCAAACCCATGATTAATACCCTTTATTTTAGAGGAAATGCTTGGTGAGCAGGTGTCTACAGACTGGACTACATCTTTCTGGGTTTTCCCTTTAGATTCGTTGAGGTTTTCTTGAATGTGTCATGTGTTTAAGTGGTCTTTCATTGAGTCAGACATGGTAGAGAAAGAGGAACAAAGTATTCAGCTAGATATAAAAGTAATGCACACTCAGTTTAAGAGGGGTGTACTATTGCATGTTAAAAGCATGGTCAACCACCAACTGTTGCTTCTCTCAAAATGCAAAGAAGAATGATGTGGCCTTGCTCAGTGCTTATTCACTCTGGTCAAGGAAGTTTTCACAAGACTGTATGCCATCTTATGACAATATTCTACATTCTGGCCTTTTTAGAAGTTTAGTCCCCAAAGCCTTCATCTAAATGTCCATTCAGTTTCCCAATGGACTTACCCATGAAATGACTATATTGTGTGAGCATAAGGAAGGATAAAAATGGAAACGGCTTCTTATCATTTCTGGGGCTGTGTATTGGTGAGAACCTGGCGATACAATACATATTGTGATATAGCGGTCAAGATTCAATATACTGTGATATTGCAAGCAAGTAATATACTGCCATTTTTCAAATCCTACTATTAAAACACACCATTATATGAATAGATTTTTCAATGCTTACAATAGCATTGCACCCTTGTGCTGCTTGTTAATGTTGGAGTTAAGCTAAAAATGGATTACAACACTGCCATCTAGTGGTCAGAGGTTTAAACACAGCAAACAATGATTTACTGTCTGCCAGGAATCCATGTATCAATACTGTGTTTTTGAGAATTAACACAGTATTACGAAACTCCTCCTATACCGCCAGTCAATCCTAGTAAACTCCTCCTACACCACCAGTCAATCCCAGTAAACTTCCTTCTACACCACCAGTCAATCACAGTAAACTCCTCCTACACCGCCAGTCAATCCCAGTACACTCCTCCTATACTGTCAGTTAATCACAGTAAACAACTCCTATACTGTCAGTTAATCACAGTAAACTCCACCTACACTGCCAGTCAATCACAGTAAACAACTCCTATACTGTCAGTTAATCCCGGTAAACTGCACCCATCACGAAACATAATATCCCGATATTAGATATTTTGATATTTTCTTACACCCCTAATCGTTTCCAAGTCTTTGCTATCCCAAGGCCTGTTTAATAACAGGATTATTAGCGTCAATCAACAATTTTAGCTTAGTTCAGTTCAAGCAGACCATACAGTGTTAGACTAAAACCAACACTAACCTTAAAGCACTCTAATGCTACTTTTCAATACAACAAAAACAGCCTAAAGCTTTTGGAGAGAGATGTGCGAGTGCTTTTGATATTGGCTTATAGTGCATTTACACTGTACCAGTGGGATTGGGTTAGTGGCACATACTATATTAACTCTCTGATTCTTAAAAATAAAAAAAGTATTCATTGCCCTCCTTTGGAAGGAGGGGAGGGGGATATGTTCATGCATGTCACTGTGTCAGAGAGCAGGGTAAGTGGCCTCCACCCTAGTGACCTCCCCTCTATTTACTTCTCTCTATTTACTATTTACTTACTCTATTTACGTCTCGTTGGGGAACCAAGACAAAGACATTTAACACAACTAATATGATACGGTTTTTAGAGTACACTCGCGGCTAAATACAGTGAGTATTAGCAAACAGCAGAGCTAGCATGCGCAGCTATTACAAAACTAATAACCCAGAAAAATGTGCAGACCAGATCTGACCGGTAATAACAGAACAGCAGCAGCAATTCAAGATCTACATTTAATGATTACAGGTTTTTGTTTAAAATAACCAGAGTCTGCGTTTAATGACTGCAGTTTTGACTGCATTTATTTAATTAGCTTTTTTTAGTTTTAAATTAAGGGTCTAAATTTAATAATTGCAGTATTGGCGTTATATGTATGATTTACTTTGTTTATTTACTGCTAATTTTGTTAAAAAATATTATGCTGTTTCACATGAGCTTGTTAAAAATGGTAATAAACCAGTTTAGACCATGTTTCATGATTTGCTGGCGCTAATACAGTCATTTAAAACAAAACACAGTAAACACAGTCATTTAGAGAGGTTTGATGTGAATCAGAATTGTTTACGGTGATGGTGGAAAAAGGACACACATTTGAAGCATTTCAAGCTGCATTGCAGTATATATTGCAAGAAGCATTTGGCAAAAACATCAGGTGATGACCAAAAAGCAGACTTGTGCTTCTTTCTGGAAAGATTTGTTGTTAGTAAAACATAGACATAAAAATCGACGTATTTGCATGGCGGTGATGTGCATGCAGGGCACTGTAAAGCTAAAATGTAATCAAATACTTGAAAGCAGCTTTCAAGAATATCAGGGTCCAAGCCCGCAATGAGCGAGCCAGGGGTGACAGTGGCAAGGAAAAACTTTCCAGGAGTAAGAGAAGAAACCTTGAGAGGAACCAAGACTCAAAAGAAGCTTCACTGTTCTAGTGACACCAATAACTATTGTTGTAAGTGAAGATCTAGTAAAAACATAAGCTCAGTGTTTTGTGAGGCAGGAGAGAAGACATGTCTGATTATTTAGCGAAGCAAGATTGGAAATGTGTGTGATTAAATAAGCAGGATCTTCTTAGGGGCCAGCGGCATACAGGTGAAGCTTTCCACATAGCATTAGACAGCAGGAAGCTTCATGGTGGGTAAACGGGTCAGAATGAAGGCAAACAAGGACAACAGGTCACGGTATATGAAGCAACATCATTAGACCGCACAGGATGGGAACTTGTTCAGCTTGGCAGAGAAACACAGACATTTCTGTTAGAAGGGGCTTACAGTATTACAGATAACAGAGTGCAGCAGCGATGCCTGCATACAGCATAACTAAAAGGGTAAGCCACAAGGTAACAAACAAGTAAGTAGGGGTGTAAGAAAATATGTAAATATCAAATACATCACTATCGATTCTCAAAAACACGGTATTAATACACAGATTTCTGGCAGACAGTGAATCATTGTGTTGTGTTTAAACCTCTGACCACTAGATGGCAGTGTTGTAATCTATTTTCAGCTCCACTCCAACATTAACAAGCAGCACAAGGACGCAATGCTATTATAGGCACTGGCAAATCTGTTTATTTGCCACACAGTTCCAGAACGAGGAACAGTCTGATGCTTCCTTACAATCAGGCCAAAATAAGGCGCCTCAGTAGACAGCATGTTTGAGGTATCTAACAATTGAGACAGCCTACATGTCGGGAGCCGCATACTATGACGTAATAAAATATTACATTTTTATATATTTTTTTAATATATCATAGCATTTGTTCGAAGCGTGAGACAGGTGGCCTACAGAATGCGGCAGAGCTTGCGGGAAGGTCGTGGCTTTGTGACCCAGGTCATTTAGTACTGCAGCTAACAGGTAATTGAAGCTTGTGCCCTGCCATGGGGCATCACGCAAACATCACGAACCATCATTTTGAAATTGTCTGGCCTTCATAAATGTAGGAAATCAGACGCTTTGAGCATTGTGAACACAGTTTACGCAAACAAATCTATTTTCTTTCGTGCTTTGTAACTGCCACCTCCAGTCACAAAGCAGAATGATAACATCACTTCATTCTAGTTTAAGTATGTTAAGCTTTGCGTTGTCGCAGTACAGTATTATCTTGGCCTTGTTGCGCTCTCTTCCTCTCGATAGCGAGTAAGACAAGCCGCCTCCAAGCCACTGCGCAGAGTGAGGGTTGGTCGGGCCGAAAGTGAGAGGAGACAGCAGGGCCGGTGGAGGATGTGGTGGGGGCCGGGGCCCCTCACGGTGGCGGCCTAGTCAGCACACAGCCGCGGGTGCAGTTTACACCTCCACAACTGCCCCCTAATACTAATATTACACTTACACACACTCACACGCATCTCTCTCACACCCACATTCTGTTTCTACATGTCACACTTGGTCCCCCTCATACATTCTTCGTTTAACTCTTTCCAGTCTACAGTTATCGTTGTCCATTTGTTATACATTAGATAGGCATTCAAATTAAATTATTAATCACGTAGTTAATTATATTCTATATTGACCGGACAGAAATCGTCACTTCATTTTTCTTCTACGAGAAGAAATGCCAAAAAAAAGATTTTAGTGCTGTGGCATGAAAGACCCGCTGCCCAGCACTGGCTAAAACAGTCAGGAAGCAGACAGGGCACTTCTAGCTATACATTTTGTGTTCATGGTGGACATACAGACCACCAGTCTTTCCCTCAGCCAGTCACTCTGCATGCCTACGGCTCCTGTGCTCACACACCATTTGCAGTTAAGCTTAACCATCTCAGGTGGTTGTTATGGATTTTTTTGTTTAAACAGTCAGTCCAAAGCTATGTTTTGGCATATCGTCGCTGTCCAATGAAAAACCAGCATAACCATTTATGTTGATTTTAATTTTTCTACATCGTTTGGACGCGACAGCTGCCGTTGACATTGTGTACAATTTCCATGATGAATGCTTCAAAATCACTTGAAAAAATTTCTGGTTCCACTGACTTGCAATGAAAGTAAAGACTGTTTTTGACTTCTCCTCTAAAGTTCCGATTTTGGAGATACTGTGTTGATTTTGCATTGGACAGCAACGATATCGAAATTGTATCCTGGTCAAGTTTTGATTGTCTGGACAGCAAAAAAACACATGAATCACATTTAGAGGTGATTTGAAGTGCGATTCCAATTGAATTTTTACAGACGGGTCAAAGAGAAACTGAATGTAATGGAATGCGATGATCTGCGATTAGAGGGTGAGATGATTCACCTCCATCTCCCCTGCATGTGCTCTTGAAAGCCTTGACACCAGCAAAGCTACGGTGTTACTGCTGCAACCACCCATGAAGACAAGTTGCTGATGTCTGGACACACAAATCCGATCTGATAACTGAATAAATAACAGTGGCAACAATCACAAATCTCATTTGCCTGCAGTCAGCTAAAACATCCATCAGAACATCAGAATAGGGCGAAAATGTTAACGCGCTAGCTTATCATCTATTAACTAAGAGCAAAAAAAATTCAATTAACAATAATTATACCTAAAAAAATGTACATTTGATCAAAATGCTGTATACAAACAGACCATTCGCCATTAGTCCAAACATTTCAAATTGTATTAGTGTTGATATTGTAGGCTTAGCAGAGAAAAACCTGGGATCTTCTTTCATATATGTGCCTGTCCTTGTACATCATTTGTGCAAAGTACTGTCACCTGTGATGGCAAACTGCACTACTTTCCCACACTGAAGAAGAGAGAACCTCACTAAAGCCCTACTCGAGTGGGAATAGTATTATCTACAGACATGGTTTTAATTCAGTATGAATTTGCTAAGTCATAATTCCAGAGTACATTATCTCCTATAATTTGTTAAACTTAAGTTCAAATTTTCCCCGTTCCACTTTAAATGGAAGTGTTGAAGTGTTATAATAACTGCTGCGCCATTTAAGGCGGAATGAGAAAATCTGAACAAGTAGCTGACGAATGAGAAACTGACTTCGGCTTTGCCCGCCTTTATTTTCTTGTTGTGACCTGAGGATGAGGCTATCAGTTCATCCCATCTACTTGAACCTTAATCCTAGAGTCCATGACAAGAAATTTGGCAGAACTACAAGGTGAAGGAAAATAAAATTGTGAAAGCTACTCTCACAATGCAGTTCATTTTCTGTCTTAAGTTAAATAAGCCACAACTATACACAACTATAACAGTACCAGACCTCAACAGGTAAAACCAATACTGCTCAAAAAGGGCTTTAAACTGGATTTTCTTTCAGGCACAGACCTATAACCTTAATTTGTAAACTTTGGGTAGTTTCAGCTCACTGGCAGCTCAGAATTGTACGTAGCATAGGTCTGTTTAATAGCACGAACACTGACAGGCCTTGATGTTTACTGTGGCGCCTTCTACATAAATAAATTACTGAAAGGTTTATTGGGTTTTCCCCTCTTTCTCTTAAGTAGGTCCAGATTTAGGTGAGTTTTAGAGCAGCCTTTTTAAAAAACTCAATTAGGCATGAAAATAATTGGTTGATTACTCAATTACTAATGTAATTGATAATGACAGGCCCAATTCTATATATCTTTCTGTTCTACTAATGCCTTAAACGATCACAGCGACAGTGACGACTTGTGAATAACAATAAAAATGCAAATGTTTTCCACAAAAGCTTAACGGATGCTGACAGATAACTGCCTGATGACCCTTTCTTGGACTCCTTTTCGAAGAAACTGGCAAGAAAGTGTCATCTGATGTGTGGCACATGTACAATATCAATGAAGGAGTTAAACGGTAGCTTTTTTTTTTTTTTTTTTTTTTTTTTTACAGTGAGAAGAGAGAGAGTGCCTTACAATGAGGACAAGACTCAGTCATGACAGGCAAACCACAACCTCCTCAGCACATCGCAACCCCACCTCTCCAGGGCTCTCTCTTCTAAGAATGACAACGGCTATCTGTTGAGAACCCCCCTTCTTCCAACACCACACTCACCACACACACACACACACACACACACACACACACTTCCTCTAATTCATTCCCCTAATTGGCAGGGCTTCCCCCAAGCACTTCATCAGCTTTGTCCAAACTTCAACGGCCTACTTGCAGATAGCAGTGTCATAACTGTGGTTCGGTTTTTCTTTTTATTCACAACATTTGTAATATGTTGGGTGGGAAAGTTAAAAAAGAGTCTGGGAAAAGAAGCTGTAGCGCCACAAGTTGTCATGTATATATATAAAAGGGTAAGAAGGGTAATAGTGTAAGAAAATATAGAAATATTGAATATGGGGATATTATGTTTGGTGACACTGTATCGATTCTCAAAAACACAGTATTGATACACTGATTCCTGGCAGACAGTGAATCACTGTGTTGTGTTTAAACCTCTGACCACTAGATGGCAGTGTTGTAATCCATTTTCAGCTCCACTCCAACATTAACAAGCAGCACAAGGATGCAAGGCTATTGTAAGCATTTGCAAACCTGTTCATATTGTGGTGTGTTTTAATAGTAGGATTTGAAAAATCACAATATCACGTTGCTTGCAGTATTGCAGTATATCGTAATACATACTGAATCGTGACCACTGTATCATGATACATATTGTATCACCAGGTTCTTGCCAATACACAGCCCTAATATAAAGCTTGAAAGCTATATAGGAAGGGAGGTTCTAGAGTAAAATAATTATTATTATGGTTGCGCTTTGCAATGCTCAACTATATTGTTATTAGTTTTTTGCTTTCTGCCAAATCTTTGCCGTCTAACTCGTCTCACCGTTTTCTAAATATTGACCCTGTTCTGACTCCAGACTGCCCGGTCTAATTGTGTGATTCAGAGTAGTATACAACTTTTTGATCGGATGCACAGATTCCGGAAAACAACATATTTCTGGATTTTTTTCCCATAGAAAATGAATAGGACAGTGCAGGACTACTGAACTTCAGATCCCCAAACACACTGAGCTGCACTTCTCTACTTGTGGTTTATTCATCCCTTGGTTATTGCACTACCTAAGCTGCACATTTCTAGTTACATTTGTACATCTTTTGCTTGTCGGTGCCTACCAGAGGAGGATGGGTTCCCCTTTATGAGTCTGGTTCCTATAGAGTCTGCTGCCCCTGGCTTGCTTAAGGGGGTTGGACACATATTTTCTGTAAACCTGCTTTGTGACATCATCTGTTGTAAAAAGTGCTATATAAATAAACTTTAATCTTAAAGCAGCTGGCCGTGAGTCTAAAATGCCAAGCGTTTGAAAATATACATATATAGATACCATGAGGCCGATTTTTATCGCGATCACCTTTGAGCGCGATCGGCCGATAGCTGACTCGATCAAGGGCGGGGCTATATGCCGCGACAGGGCTACATGTAGTTATTAGTGCAAGCAAGTCATAAAACATGGTCTAAACTGGTTTATCACCATTTTTAACGAGCTCATGTGAAACAGCATAATATTTTTAACAAAATTAGCAGTAAATAAACAAAGTCCCCCATCCCCAATACAATCATTAAATTAAGACCTTTAACTTAAAATGAAAAAACTAATTAAATAAATGCAGTCAAAACTGCAGTCATTAAACGCAGACTCTGGTTATTTTAAACAAAAAAAATGAATGTTTTAAGAAACCTGTTTTAAAAAAAATGAAGCCCTTAAATTGTTGCTGCTCAGATAGGAATTGCAAGGACCTGGCTGGAGGGGGTTTCAATGAAACGCTAGCTGGAAAAACAGAAATTAAGCTCATTTGTTTAACACCATCGATCGATACCAATACATAGCCGATCAACCTTTCCATCTCTAATAGATACACTCAATGAGAATGTAATTATTAGGTACACTATACTAATATTGGGTAGGGCCTCCCTTTACACTCAAAACAGCCTTGATTCTTTGTGGCCTGGATTCTAGAAGATGTTGGAGACATTTCTTTGGGATGCCAAAGATGCAACACCGGACGATTTTTCAGGTCTCCCGTCCTACCACATCCCAAAAGTATGCTAAAGGGTTCCTGAAACCAGATGCATTTTGCTTTGTGGCATGACTGGAATCATCATGCTGGAGGTCACCATAAAAATATGGTAAATTGAGGCCATAAAGAGACACACATGCTCAGCAACAACACTTGAATAGGCTGTGACATCAAAGCAACGTTTAATTGGTGTTAATGGGCCCAATATGTTGAGAGAAAACATTCCTTGCACCATTACACCACCTCCACCAGCCTGGGTCCATGGACTCTTGGTGCAAAATTCTGAACCGACTATTGACCCACCTCACCAGAAATCAAGCTTCATCAGACCAGGTAGTCTGCCTTGTCCTGTTTTGGTGAGCCTGTAACCACTGCAGCCTCAGTTTTCCGTTTTTGGTTAACAGAGGTCGAACCAGACAGGAGGTCTGTTGCTGTAGACCTCAAGGTTAGACATGTTGTGAATTCTTAGCTCACCACAATCTCACAGAGCGGTCACTTGAGTTACCGTAGTCTTTCCGTCAGCTCAAACAAGTCTTACTATTCTCTACTGAACTACTCAGAACTGATGCTTATTGGATGTGTTTTTCTTCATTGTGCCATACTGAGCAGTTCTAAAGACAGTTGTATCAGTAGCTATAGAAATACACAAACCAGCCTGTCTGACACAAACACTGGTGATAATGCCAAAATCACTAATATCACGTTAATTCAACTCAAATGAGAGCCAATAAATGGCTACTTGGCTATGAAACCCATATCGATCCTGTGAATGCAGGTCGCGTTTAATCATCTTGGCGGACAAAAAAACTGACCCAGAGCTGAGCGGGGGCAGAATTTCAAATACTCTACTAGGGGTGTGCTATATATATCTTTTACGCTAATACCTTAATTGCAGTGTTAACAATGTTCAAGCTGACGTTATCAAGTGCGCTACTGATGGAAAAAAAAAACAGTCAGAACTCCACGCACTTTAGTACAGGCTGCTGCGAGTGCGCACTGAGAGTGCCCATACTGTGTGCTAGCATGGCTGCCTAAACAACACACCTAAAAGCACACCTGTGCCAGAGGAAGAAACTCAGACAGCGCCAGCCTTGCAGTCTACCGCCTTAAATTTAACTCCTAGGCGAGGACCATCTTCACTCACGTGGAGCCGGTTTGAATCTAAAAAGACTGACGTTGCTCAGAAGAAAGCAGTTTGCAAGAAAGCAGCCGTTAAAGATCGATAGACAGCTAACCTGGGGTGCGTTTCCCAAAACGTTCTTAAGGCTAAGTACTTTGTAACTTCATACTTAAGAAGATTCTTAAAATTAAAAACTTTTCCGGACAGCCTTCGTAACTAATGTAGTACATAAAGTCGTTCGTAATTTTAAGAGTAGTCTGACCCACTAGTAACTCCGTAAGTTCATGTGCAATTCTATCTAAAAAACGAAAGGCGGCGCTAATCATCCTTTTATAGCGCATTGTTCTGTGCATGGCAACTACAATGGTGCGTACAGGATAAACACTACAGGCACTAATATCCTGGCAATGTCCTCCTATTTCTGTTTTTTTTCTTTATTTGTAGAAAGAAAGCAAGCTAGTAAAATATAAGACTTTTACAAACACATTTTTAAATAATGCAAAATATAGTTTATTATCGTTATCAACAAAAGTGCCAAAAATATCGAGATATAATTTTTTGGCAATTTCGCACAACCCTATTTGCTTTACCCACTTGCTTTACCTAGTGCCTGATGTGAGGTGCAATTTAAAACCATCCTTCATGAGAATCTCTAAAGTGCATCGTTCTAGCATGGACATGGATACGTGCTGACTTTTAGCCTGGTCTACCCGGACAAGCCTCTGCTCAACCCTGTCTGACCTCCCAGTGCTACTTCACACCAGCTGTCATCACACACAGATACACTCTGCCAGCTCCAGCATGCCAACACCAGTGTATGTGCTGATATGTGCCACTCTGATTTAGGCAAGGTGCAAAAGGCTTGCTCCGTTCCGCTTGCCATCCCAACATGCTTGTCAGCCACGACCCAGAGAATTTACACCTGCTCGGCTTCTTTGTACTGCCTCTCGTCTGTTTCACTGTTCGGAGGAAAAGAGGAAACAGTAAGGGGGCAAAAGCGGCTACGCTCACTTTACAGCCTGTAATCTAATCGACACGGAGAGGCACTTTGTTATTAGGAGACGAAATTACGGGGGATGTGGGCCAGGCTGCAATCAAGCCCACCCAGAGGCTTCCTGGCCCTACTGCTGCCTCAGTCAGGGTGACTGCGATATTAGACCTAACCTCCAAAACAACACTTGCTAATGTGGAGGAGTTTTAAAACACACATCATGAACTTATGTTATAGAAAAAAGACAATTTAGCAGCTCATAGATTCACTGAGTTTCAGAGGGTGCCTTGAGCTAATGAGCTAACACTAAAACTAATGCTAGCTTGTGCAGCGAAAGATGGTGACCAGTTGCCTCCAACACAAAGGCAATAGATATTAGACCAGACACAGTGGTCACTGCTGGACCAATAAAGTAGTCAAGCTTTTTCAGTACGTGAGTGTTCAGTATCCACACAACCTCGGACGCACCATCTTCCACCAATATCCTCTAACACAAGACATCAGACCACCACTGTAAACATCCTGCTATTCATCAAGAGCTCCATTGAGACATTATTTGTGGCACGGAGGTGCTTTTTGCCTAAATCAGTACTCATAAGTACGGCTAACCTCTGTAGCTGCAGTAACTACATACACACAGCCGACTTCACTTTCCACGGATCATGTTTAAAAACATCTCCTGATTCAGTAGGTCAGGGGTTTCCAAACCTTTTTCAAACAGGGCCAGATTGGACAATATCAAAATACCTAAGGGCCGGTCTCACTCTTTCAAAATATAGAAAAACACAAATGTACAGAATAATGAATATTTATTTAACTAACAAATTTAATTTTACCGTAATTGTAGATCAACAAAGTAAACAATGTTACAACATACTGCATTTGTACATGCAGAACAACATTTCTGCATCAAGTATCATCATATTTTCTCATGTAGACTATATTACTCAGTTGCTGTTCATTAACAAACTTATATATATATATATATATATATATATATATATATATATGTATATATTAGAGGGCAATAGTAAATATATAAGATAAAACAGGACATTGCTTTAATATATATATGTATGCAGTTTAAACGATGTATTACTAGACCTATATATCATACTATAAGTTCACTGTATACTCAGTTACTATGCTGAAACTTGTCCTACATTTGCTGACCCACTTACTGAAAACAAACTAAACTGAATATTCTCACTGTGTTGGACTGGTGCATTTTAGGCTCCAAACTGCTACAAACACCACCTGATAATCAGTTTGCTGTATATTTTATGCATCACTGTGAGGAAAAAGAATGTGCGGGGTTTATGTTTTTGTGAGTGTGTGTTTGTTTGTGACAGTGATCGAAACGGTAATGTTAATGAAGTTCAGGCCTTTACATTTTGTGGTTACGTTCTTAAGCAAAGCTGAGATCATTTATGGACACAACACTGGCATCACACTGACTTACTTTCTTAACTAGCAATTACATATAACCACAACTACCATACACGCTTTACTAGCCTTCATTTCAACTTACCATCACACTGATTTCAGCTAAATGTTATGGTTACTGTGAGTCGCTCTGCTCTGTGGACTGGACGTGTAGACTGACTGTTTCTGGTGACACTGGTGATGTGCTTGGTTAGCGGTTACTGTAAAACTCAGACTCGCTATCAGTTTACTGGGAAAGCTCAAGTGCTTGCGTTCTGAAGTTAGCTTCTTATTTGAATACCTCGTTCCACCTTAAATGGTATAGAAGTTACATTCTGCCGCCCCTAACTGCAACATCATTTAAGGTGGAAAAGCGGAATTCACATAGTAGGCTAACTTCAGCCACGTCTTTCTTCAGGTTGGCATTCAGTGACGGCTCCCTCGGCTAGTTCGGTTTTACAGTAGACGTTGGACACGGTGTATGGTTTTCTCTGGCCCGTCTCTTCTGTTCGCCTCTCCTTATTGTCTCTCTCTTTCTCTATTTTGCAATCCGTGCCATCAAATCAAGTCTTCTGCGCGTCACCCCGCAACAACGTAAGCGTGCGCTGTGCAAAAGTAAAAGTCATCCGTATGAAACAGTGCACTGTATATTGCTGTATGGATAAAACGAATCTTCGAGGCAAATCATTTGCTTCAGTGATTTTTTGTAATTGAGTTACCCGAGTTTCGTGAGGAATTGTTTCAGCCCTACATGTCTCCATTCTGTCCAAGTGTCTTGTAGATCAAAAGATTGTCTCTATATATTGTCTCTTATATAGAGACAATCTATATAAGATTCTCTCTCTCTTTCTGTCCTTTGAACACGATAGCTTCTCTTTATATCCTGTGAAAGTTACATGATGAATGGACCAAT
The DNA here is from genome assembly GCA_021613375.1 of Megaleporinus macrocephalus. Classification (NCBI taxonomy): domain Eukaryota; kingdom Metazoa; phylum Chordata; class Actinopteri; order Characiformes; family Anostomidae; genus Megaleporinus; species Megaleporinus macrocephalus. Next base: position 7,002,685 of record CM038727.1, on the reverse strand, counting down.
AAAAATTACTATTCCAAAAGTATTCTTTTTTTATTATGATTTTGTCCTCTTCTGTAAAGTTGGTATCTGTTTTGCTTTGGTCCGCGATGATATGCTGGCACGTTAGCACTGACGAATAGCTGAATAATTGTAGTGTTTAAATACTGACGTCTGTAATGTCTAACCAAGTACTCTCATCCAGCCATCCCAACCTTTCATGTTTTTATGTCCCACTGAATCTAAATCTGACTCACAAGCAGTCTGACAAATCTGATGATACCATCTCAGCACATGACTGTGGAGGCCTGTACTGCTACAATAATATCAAACTGCCTGTGAAAACACGCTCTATTCTTAAACCATGCAATCTGCTCTTCACTGTATACACTAATGTTTCATGACATTTTACATTCTCACATCATCTTTCTGTAGTAGTGTTTAACTATTTTACCTGCACTAATGTATTTATTATTGAATTTGTTTTACCGTCAGCAAGATGTCATGGCAAATGGCATTTCTTTTCATACATAAAAAATCGATGCCGCAGGTTTACGCAAGGGGTTGTAAAATATTGTCCATTTCTGATTCTGAGCACAGCCGTTGAGATTGCATACATACTCACAATCGAGCTCGATTCACACAGTTTCCACTTTAAAAAAAAAAGAAAAGAAAAGAGTTTAATCAGTCAGCGAAACTGGCGTTTCATCACACTGCGGTTCCAATGGCCCAGCGACGGTTACTCGTCAGTTATAGCCGTATAAATCTTTTGAGACAGCCCCTGATGACTTTGCAACTGTGTCCCAAGGCCGTGAGGTGGCCATTTTGAATTGTTAGTCATGTCCGATTTCATGAATGGAGCAGTGTGAGCACTGCGGGCTTTGGGAAATTGTACCGGAGATGGCTGCCCGCAGCCACAGAGGGGTTTGGTTGCGAGCAGGCCTTCCTGATCATGGTTTTCTGACTACTGGCTCTGTGTCCTGTAAGTTAACAGTTTCTGTCTGAAAAGAGGATATTGAGCCACCAAAAGGGGGAAGTGTGAAAAGGAACTGTCATTCAAAAAGAAGAGAGAAAAAAAGAGAGAGAGTGAGCACAAACAAAGTGTACATATTAAAAGACAGCAGGCTGTGAAATGAAAGACGCAAGGTGGAAGCATCTCACATCAGTCACATTATGAAATACTGTCAGAACCTGTTTCTATACAGTGAATTAACTGCACAAACACTTTAGACACTAATTTGCAGAATTTTTCACACAGCAGTGAAGAAGTTTGAATGGAGGTCAGTGGCACAAAGCGTACAATAAATATGTCTCTTCATTTGTCCACTGGTTCTTGCTAAAGTAGCATTGTTCTCCAGATGGCGCATGATAAGTCATTTATTTTTCATAACAGAAAACTGTAACATACTGGTAGATATAACTAAACAAGTATTTAAGTGCTCATGCGAAACCCTAGTCTACCTACATTGTTGTGCAATAACAGACTGTAGCCCAATTTTATCAGCTGGCCTTTGTCCCATTCATTATAGGTCAGTATCTAAGTTCTACTTGTACTGATTATTGGTGGACCATTCTCGACACAGCAAACCTGCTAGACTGTATTGTGCTGGTTTGAGTGTATCAGGCAGAAACAGTATTACTGCAAGTCTTTGAAACGTCAGCGTAACTGGTAATGTGATCCCTCAATTCACAAAGGCGAGTGTTCAGTATACACACAACCTTGAATGCACTGCATCCGCCATCTTACCAACAACCTTTAACACAAAAAGTCAGACCAATACTATTTATTAAAAGCTACAATCAGACATACATACATACTACATCTACATATACGCAGCTGACGTATCGCTTTGCACCGCTTCAAACTTTACTGCGGCTCCAGGTAAATCTAAGGATAGCACAATGTGCTTCCGTCACATGCTTAAAAATGTTTCCCAGTTTTTAGTAGGTCATCCAGCTAAAAACACTTTTTATACATTTTATAGAGTTTCGTTTAATTTAGAATTTAGTTTTAGAAGTTGTGACCGACTGGTCACCTTTCACCTAGTTACACGATTATAGAAATACTCAATTCTATCTCCTGTACCACAAGCCACCGCCACAACTGTTAGGATAGATTGGAGATGGGCAAAAACAAGGTCTTATCCCGTCACAGCATCTCGTGCCACAAGCTGTACAAAGCCCAAAAAAACATTCATATATATATATATATATATATATATATATATATATATATATATATATATATATATATATATATATATATATCCCTTCAGAACAATTAACTTGTAGTAGGTAATAAAATGACTACAAAAATAAATACTAAACAGTAAATACTACACTTAACAGTAAGAAGTAAACCGTTTTCCTCACCTGTTCATAATACCCCAGATTTGTTACCATTTATTAAATTCTGATTGGTCTGTTTGGCCTCTTACTAATCCATTAAGAAGATGGATTTTAAAATTTCAATCATTGTGAGCTTGCAGGATTGCCTAGTTAACAAAATCAGCACAGAGCAGACTAAATACACCTAAAATGTAAGGTCTCTAATCTAGTTCAAGATGGGTAGACCAACCTAAAACCACAATCAAGTAAGAGTTAAATACAGTTTACTTCAGTACCATAATGACTCAAGTAAAAGTCAAACCATTGTAGTTTCCTCACTATGACTTGAGCGTAAGTACAAAAGAAGCAGCTTAAAAAGCTGTTCAAGTACTGAGTAGCTTATAGAACTTCCAAGGTCTTAGTTCATCCAGCATCTACCAGCGTAGGAACTGAAGTTCGTTAGGAACTATTCTTCTCCTTCTAAATGCTAATGCTCCATTATCTGAGGTGTGACCAATAACAAAGCAGTTCCCATTCTGGTGCCTGGCCATTAATACTAATAATCACACAGCCAGCACACCAGCAGTGCAGAACAGTGAGCCGATATTGGCCCCTTTGAACCCCAGTTGGCCCTGATAGAGTGCGCTAGCTGAGTATCTGGCTGAATAGTCTGGAATACAATGCAGTACTTAGTGTTTTACAGGCATCAGTTTAAAAGGGAATTCCACTAGTTCTTCAAAGAAATTCTGCATAATTCATGATTCAGAGTTATTAAGCTAAATAGTGACAAATAAACTCACTGCCTTGCACCAAATAAATAAAGTGTTTGTTTTTAATTATAGGTTGCGGCCTAAAATTTCCTAAAACACATTAATGTAGACACACACATACGGGCGCTATAGGCCAAAATAGTAAGAAAATCCAAAGAAAACATACATTTTTCATATTTTCCACCACATCATTTTTCATATTTTTATCAGTATCACATATAAAACAGAGCCCTTCCTGCTGATCCAGTCATCCAACAACCATCTGAAAACGCCAAGGAAGCTTGTCTATTAGAGTGGACAGTGAGCAGACACAGTGTTTAACACTCTGATCCAATGGTACCAGCTCAACACACATTAACACACCACCACCACGTTAGCATCACTGCAGTGCTAAGAATGACCCACCACCTGCTCTGTGGTGGTCCTGATCCTTAAAGAACAGGATAATAAAGAATATAGAGAATCAGATAAACTACATTCTGTAAATGTAGAACAACAAAGTGCTCCTATATGGTCAGTGGAGCTGATAACATGGACAACATGTGTAGACACGATAGGGGTGTAAGAAAACATTGAAATACTGAATATTAGGATATTGTGTTTGGTGATACTGTATTGATTCTCAAAAACACAGTATTGATACACAGATTTCTGGCAGACAGTGAATCATTGTGTGTTGTGTTTAAACCTCTGACCACTAGATGGCAGGTTGTAATTCATTTTCAGCTCCACTCCAACATTAACAAGCAGCACAAGGACGCAATGCTATCGTAAGCATTGGCAAACCTGTTCATATAGTGGTGTGTTTTAATAGTAGGATTTGAAAAATCGCAATATATCACTTTGCTTGCAATATTGCAGTATATCATGATATATTGAATCTTGACCGCTGTATCACAATCCGTACTGTATCACCAGATTCTTGCCAATACACAGCCCTAAGACACGAGGAGGTGGTTTTAATGTTATGGCCGGTGTATATAATTGCACTGATAATTGCACTGTTTGTCAGTTCTCAGTATCCATCTCTACTCCACTTCTAAACTTTGCTAGACATGTTTTTGGTCTTAAATACCATCAAACAGTCTTTTTACAGATTCAGGAAATCAGCTCTTTCATTAGCATATCTGCTCTGTAGAGGTTCAATAGATCGGCGCGGGATGTCAATATGTGCTGTTAATGAAGGAGAACATCTGCCGCTGCTGTTTACCGCTATGAACTCTGCAATGTGTGCATACACACATGTTTATAAGATTGTGTGTCCTGGGGCCTGCAGGTGGAGTAGTCGCTCCAGCTTTAGCATATTTCTCACTCTCTTGCTGATATATAGGGGGATGGCGGGGGCTGCTGACTGTGATCCTAGTGCTGGAAAAAAACACTGATTCAGCAATCGCACTCACAAACAGCCTCGTCCTAGTGACACATACACACAACACCATCTCCACACACGGTCGCCAAAAGCAAACACAGCCATATAGTGAACAGCAACACTGCAGATAGTATGTAATTTGTACCAAGGTGCCAAAACTATATCCTGTCCTCTACTGAGTGGTGTTCAAGTAGGTGCATCCAAATTAATTGGAATGTATTACATATGTGGAAAGAGTGAAATGAGAATCTTGCCAGTTCACTGTCTGTTGATATATTACTATGGCTGTAAATCTTATCAAGACAAACGTAAATCAGTTATGGGGATGGGATGGTGAGAGCACTTCACACAAACGTAATAACTCACTGAAGCCGTGCAGCTGACGAAACTAGTGTTGTGGTGTCTGATCCTTGGGAAACGAAGTTACAAAAAACTGGATAAAAACAACACAGCAGGACTGGATCCCCTAAAAAACAAATCCTTTATCTATGATAAATGGGCCAAATAACTTATATTAAAACCAAAGTGTGTTCTTTTCTTCTCCTAAGAAGTTCTTTTTGTTTTTTTAACTGTGTAACTACCATAACAATTTGCTTACCATCACAATATCGGCTCCTGCCATTTTGCTAATATCCTAAAAATGGTCACTTGGTTCCACATGAGTTTCTCTGGGTTTAGATCATTCGTTTGATGCAACAGTTAACAGGTAAACCATTTTGCTCAAAATGCACTCACTCTTTGACCTTTACAAGGTGTTCTTAACATATTAACAAGGTTTTACACAGTTACAATATGAAGCATTATGTCACAACATGACGTTTTGCCAATACTGTGCAGTTTAGGATAGGCCTGATTAACTGAACGCATGCCCAAACTCTTTTTAATATTTGTTTCCTTAATAGTGTATTCACGACACGAGGACTGTGTGGAACAGAAAATAAAGCATGTGTTATCTTCTGATTTGTTTCATTTTTGACCAAGCACATAATCTAGCTCAACAAAAAATAACTAATGCTAAATCTAGGGCTGGGTGTCGTTTGAAAACCTTTAATACACATACGATACTTTGAATTTGATACCGATACCAAAACAATACCATTTTCAATACCTTTTTTCTAAACTGTAAGAGAAAACACAAAAATGTATGTATTTATTCAACAGAAAACATGAGTAATCTCATCATAAGAGGCTATCTTTATATTTTTTATCTTTTTATTTGGATCTTGTTCAAACAAACAATGCGCATCTTTGTGCTGCTTTATTGAGAACAAAAACATTAGCATTAATTTTGCTTAAACTATAAAACTATGCCATCCTTAATAATAAAATTGGTTTCTGCTCTGAGGCATTCATCCCTTCTCTTGAGCGACATACTCAGCTTTTCTGACACAGTGAAAGGAAACGTTTCTTCATGCGCATTAGCTCAAGTAGAACTGGCCTTGGGACTGTCAAAGCACTCTCCTACAACATGAAATCGACATGCAACATGCGGCGATTGAATTTCGACGTTTGATCAGCTGTGTGTGCTCTCTGGGTTTCTGCCCGTCACCGCGCCTGTTGTGTTTTTTATTCATTTATTTATTTTTTGTGTTGTTTTAGATTTTTCGGTACTTGGTAGTAAGGAGACTTTTCGGTCGGTACCTTTTTGGTATCGAATTTCGATACCCAGCCCTAGTCGCATCTCACGTTAAGCAAAATGCTAACACCTAAAAGAAGGTGAATATATACACATACAAAATATATATATATATATATGGTGTTAGTTACCACTGTAAATCTGATAGCAGTGCATTAAGTTATGTATCCATAAACAACAAAGAAAAAGCATTAAGTCAACTAAACAATTTGGTACAGATCATCTCTTTAAGGGGGAAATATGTTGTATCAGCTCAAACTCCAGCAGACCTGATGTGTCTGATCCACTTGTACAATCACAACACACTGTAGAGAAGACAGTGGCAACCAAACCTCCATGGCCCTACGACATCACAGCCACAGTCTAGCCAGAAACTATTAGCCAGAAATGTTATTCTGGTCTTCTTGGGCAAAATATACAGACCTGTACTTTAATTTATAGAAAAATAATGCCAGTTTTAATTTTAATCAGTATCAGAAGCATTTATTTAACCAAGTATGTCACACATACAAGGAATGTGTCTTAGTGAGACACACGTGTATGACATGTAACAATAACGATATTACACTAAGAGAAAGAAAGAAAAAGAAGATACAATAAATAAAATAAAGAATAAGAATATTAAGAGTAATGAAGAGAAAGGTGCTAATGAGCGTGACAAAGCTTTGCCGACCAGACATTTCAAAATCTCTGCTTGTGTGTATGCGGATATTCTACACATAAGTGAGTAGACATACATTATAAGAGCTAGTATTATTTACAGAATATCTACAGCTGTTGCAACACCAGCTGGAGAAACCACAATTAGCTATTTTGCTGCTTTTTTCAGCTATATTTAAAGGCAAAGATCCAAACAGCTATAGCAGGTAAAATGCCAGTGTTGTCAGGAAGGAAATCTCTCAACCAGGTGAGTGAGCTGTGTAAAGGACTGGGGTCCCTTACTTGCGAAAGTTAGGATGTAGTGATGATGCACCAGAGCAGTAAGGCACAAAGCCTGTGTTACTGTGCCCAGGAGACCAGAAGGTATAGAGAAAAGATGCACTGAAGTATGAGAAAGTGAGGGGGAAGAAAAGAATCTCTGCTCCTCCCCTGCTGCATCTTAGCCACACCTTGTCTCTGCGTCTCTCTATCGTCTCTCTTCCTCTCTGAATCTGCATCTTTCTTACTCTCTCACTCTCTCACTCTCTAGGTCTATGTGCATGAGTATGAATAATTCAGGCGACGCTGTGTCGACGTGTCTGTCGCATGTTTTATTCATGGCTGGCGGCGGCATAGCAGACCACCACTCCACTGTTTTAGAGAGTGACTTTGAATGTCTCTCCGAGGACATTTGACCTTCGCATTGCTTTATGTAGTTTCAATTGACTATTGGTGCGACCTTTGACCATGTTGCACGGTGGACGATCCACAGCTCTTAGATGCCCGGTGTCAGGAGCGCCTGAGCATGTCACTTCTCTCTGTAATGCAGTAATAGGAAGTCCACTGAACTTCGTATGACCTTCCTCTGTATTACGTTGTGGACAATCTAGCGTTTTTAGAGAAGAGACAAGGAAGTTCACGTACGGCAAAACCGCTGAGAACGCTCTGAATGGCAAAGCAGTGGTAGTTATAACGTAGAGTCCTCTATCTCCTCTAAATTGGAAGCAAGGCCAAGAGCACATCAGATCAATTATTTAAAAAGTGATCAGTCAGCTTTGAACTATCCCTGAACCTCTTTTCTCCAAGTGTGAATATACAATTAGGCTTTGACTCCAAAGTCTGAGTGATACAGCAGACTCTTCATTGCTGCGCTGCCATAAGAGACACAGTTCTCAGTTGCTTCTGACACTGAGCTAAGCTGGACCAACACACATCTGATGTTCTCTGAAAGCTTTAGGTTGTCCTCAGTGCGACCTTTGTATGAGAACAACCTAATGGAGAAAAAGCAGTCAAATCTGTGCTTGTTCAACATAGCTCAATGTCAAGAGCTGCTAAGAACATAGTTTTTCCTCTAAGGGGGCACAGGACTGTAGTTAAATAACGAGACCCCAGACACTCTTGCTCTTCCTTTAAATGCGAATCTTACACTTATGCCTAGTTCACGCTACACGATTTTAGCTTGATTTTCTAGCCAACTGTTTTTTTGTAGATCGCCAACAAAAACCTCTGCTCAGAGGCAAACCGACAATCACTCAGCGCTCGCTCAGTCGCCGACTAATCGCAGACGCCCGGAAAACATCCAGCATGTTTAATATCTAGGCCAGACGGCAACTGTGAGTCAACAGTAGCGTCTAGCTACAGCCAATGGGATAGTGTAGAGAGAGAACCGCGTCACCGCTAACTACAAGTCGAGGAGGAGTACACAAACAGTAAACAGTGGCTGCAAGTGCCTTTATTCATCTTCTCATCCATATTCGTCCCTTTCTTTTCTGTCTTTCGTCGCTGCAAGTCAGTGCAGTAGCAACTTGTATTGCTGATGTTGTATTTGTTGATGTCCGTTTTGGAAATAGCTATGTTCTACATAGTTTCGCTAGTTCTCACGAGAGTTTAGTTATCGAGTAAGTGGTGACCCCGTGTTGCCACTTTAGTCGTGTAGTGTGAAAGCCAAAACAACTGAAAGACTCACGATTACAGCTTAACCAATCATGTAGTGCGAACGGCACAAAGATCTGACCACTCAAACAGTTGTGTAGTGTGAACCAGGCATTATGCCAAAATCCTAAACTCTTACATAATCTCGATTCCACCCAAAATGACAACCCCAAAATTGTACATATACCAGCTCATGTTCTAGCCCAGCAGAAACCAACAGCACTGGCCAACTATACATACAGAAATGTACATTTCCAGGCTGTGAAGAGTATGTTGGCACTTTTCAGACCCCTCCTAAGCAACCTTCAGTGTACATGGCTGATGTTCTTCGTCAGTCGAGGATGAAGTTGGCTTCTCATTTGGCAATTTCTTAACCAAATAGTACATTCCACCTTAAATGCAAAAGGATATACAGGAGACAGAATGTAACTGCACCACTATTTAAAATGAAACAAAACATCTACAAAACAAGCCCGAAAACAGAAACTTCAGCAATCAAGACGTTTATTTGCTATGCAAATTTCATTCAACTGTTTCTCAAACCTTGAATAAAATTGAGACTTTTAACACTGTGTGGCATCACAACCCCTGTAAGTAACTACCATGATGTGCAGTTTTAAGCATGCTTTTCCAGTTAAAGTTCAAGAAAACTAAAAGTTTTACAGCTAAAAACAGATAATCGTTGATGTCAACATTTAGTATAGTATAACGTTAGCTACCAGCAAGCTTTAAGTCACTCCCTAAATTGGCTAGTAAGTAGTGTGAGGATGGAGCTTATTGACATGGAGGTTTATTTTATTTGGTCTGTTTCAACATTTTGCCTCTGTGTGGTCATTATAGCATCCTGCTGTAAACCAGCCAATCAGAGCAGAGCTTATCTAATAATTCATGAGCTCAACAAATTCATCCTAGGAACAATAATTGGGTGTGTAAAAACACATCTTGGCATTTTCATACCAACCAAAGTCACATACCTTCTTTGTAGAACATCAAAGATAAAAGATAAAATACTGAAAAAAAGCATTCTATGGCAGCTTTAATGGTAATACAGCAATGCAGAGTCTACTGGATCACTCAGAGGTCTAATTGTATACTCTGACTCAGAGAAAGGAGGTTCAGGGATAGTTCAAAGCTGACTGATCACTTTTTTAAATAATTGATTTGATGTACTTTGGGCCTTCCTTCCAGTTTAATAGCAATAAGCGTCTTCACTGTGTTGAAGACAAAGGCAAACACACACACGCACACCTCATCCCACACACACAGGGCTGACCGGCACATCCTTCTGTTCTGCCATCCACATGGTACTGTGAAATGAGGCCATTGTGGCTGTGGGCACAAGTTTAGGTTTTCACACGTTATCACAAAATTGGGAAGTGCAATGAAGTATCCCAAAAACGAGCACTCTTCACACCACTTTCTACAAGATAGCGTTAAGACTAGAGGCTGAATTGTACGGAGGCGTCAGCGCAACTGCACAGATATTGGTGTAATTTTCAGAGGTAAAATGGGGGTCACAATGAGGGCTGAATGATTAATCTTTTTATACAGAAATCACAATTTTAAAGAGCATGATCTTCAAATCACAAGAGCTGCAATTTTAATATTATCATACATCATTATGTGTTGTATTTAAACCTCTGACCTCTGGATGGCAGTGCTGTAGTCCTTGTAATACAATAGCTACAATGCTATTGTAAACATTGGCAAACCTGCTCATATAGTGGTGTGTTTTAATAGTGTGATTTAAAACATCGCAATATATCACTTTGCTTGCAATATCACGATGTATCACAATATATTGAATCGTGACCGCTGTATCACGATACGTATTGTATTGCCATGTTCTTGGCAATAATTGCCATGTTCCCTAATGATAATACAGAACTCAGGAACCGGCAGTACACTGTATTCTTTCAGAGCATACAAGTCAAAAAAAAAAGGCAAAACAGATGTGCTAGTCTTCATGACAAACGTTCTAGAATTTAATTTATAGCAAATAAATCACATTTAAAGGAGCAGTGTGTAACATCTAGCAATGAGCATTGAATCCTACTGAACCACTTCCTTCCCTAGAACCTAACATGTCCATCAGAATTACTTAGTGTCTTGACTTCAAGTAGATTCTTAATGTTTTCTCCTCTTGGACAGCGAGGACTCAACTCCTCTCCTGTTTTTTGGGGCTAAATAATAAACAGGTTCCACCATTTGTCAAAATTTAATTCTTAAAGTGAACTGGTGTTTTAGTGTTCTAGTAATTGTTTGAGTCATTTACTTTATCCATCAAAATATCCTAACCAGCATGCTCATATTATTAATACAGCCTACTAACTTTGTGTTTATGTTAATTCAGTTCATAATCAACTTAATATCACTACTTCCCCTGTGATCAGCTGATTCCGACAATCAAAACCGCCTAATTAGTCTTTTAATGCTGCTAACATTTTTTGATGCCAGCTTATATCTCATCTATGATGTCTCTAAATAACCGTAATTATCAGACTCGCTCCAGTGACTGCCTCACGTGTCAGGTATCAAGACCTCAGCTCGCTGGCGTCACTTGGCCATTTTTAAACTTACATGTGCCGACAAGTGTTGCACCATGTAAGGAGGAAGAGGAAAACCTTAACAAGAATTTGGTGAATAAGAAGTTGTCTCGTGAAAGTATTTTTAATCAGACAATTAAAAACAATAAACTGTCCTAGCAGGAGTTTTTATACTACTGATAAATCTTTGCTAAGGCAGAACTGTTTGGCAAGGATTCTTGTGTTTGTACGCATGCCAAGCCAGTGTTACAGCACTGCCAAATTCAATATAGACTCACTATACATGTGTAGATATGACGGGCTGATTTTGAACTATTTTCCAGCTACAGACAAGTATGCACTAGGGAAGTAACGATGCATTGCAATATGCCACGACTGAAATCGATTGAGATGCAAAATAAATAGACATCCTTTTAAAACAGCAGAGGGCTCTGGCGCTGTCTACCTCGCTTGTTTGATGCCTGTACATCACATTAGTATGGTGTCACATCGGGGTCAAAACTGCACATTTTAGTACATTTGTCTATCTTCTAATATAAAATAAATCAGAGGATGAAAAATAATACATAATTTTGATATCTTCACTTCTCACTTAAAGTAAAAAGGCAATAGTGATTTCATTTATATTGTGATATATATATCAATATCGACTGATATGAAAAAAATGATCGTGATAAGATTTTTTTCCATATCGCCCCGCCCTAGGCGGGACATGGGTTGAACACTATTGGCTCATGGCACCTGGTTCCATGACTGACCGCTCAAAACAAACAGCCTCTCAATCTACAACAAACATGGTGGACGAAGAGGAGCCGACAGGAAAGATAGATTAAAACTTTAGTTTATTTCACTTATAATAGTAATTTAATAGTTTTACCACCTCTTATGAGCCCGTGTTTACTTCAGTTTACTTCGACAAATAAAATATTTAGCAAAATACACCACTCTGTAGGTTTGTTGTTGATAAATAATAAAAGGAAACCTTATCAGTCAAAATGTGTTCAGTTTGAGAAAATCGCAGCTTGCGGCCAGCATTGTGAATCGCACTGCATTGCGAGTAGAGTATATCATTACATCCCTAGTATGCACTAATGTAAAGGTAGCTTTGTTAATTCTATTTCTGTTAGAACTCTGCAGAAATCTTTCACACTGTTACCGACAACCTGAAGAAGTGCAACCTATCAGGCCTACTACAGGTAGTTACCTGTTGGCTAAATTACTGACCCTTATTATCCTAATGTTCAAAAGAAGGGATCCATAACTTATGATATTTAGAGAAAGTAAAAATCATGTAGTCTTTATCTAATGTGTAGATTGAGAAGATATAATGTTTTTATAAGCATATTTTTAGCAAAATGTTTTACCAAAGCTATAACACTTTATAATATTTGTATTGCTCCAACCACATTGTACCAACTATCGCATTTTTAGGTTGGAATGCTGAATGAGCTGAAGAAGGCCCTGTTCAGCCCTTACAATGTTCAGCCCAAAGTTACAGAGATATGTCCATAGCTGCCTGCCAACTAAGGAAAAGGTGTCCAAGCCAGAATGTACAGAAAACCAAGAGAAATAGTTTTTTTCATTTACACTGATTCATGCAATTCATGTGAACAGATAAGACTGTATAAGGCCAGAAACATATTGTACATCAAAGCAAATGACAATGGCTGACCACGGGTGCTTTGAGATGATAACAATTTGTTCAGTTGTTGTTAAGGTTTAACATTGGAAAGAGCTCAAAAGCTCTGACCTTTACAAAGCGCTGCCAATCAGACATTATGCTGCATATGACACGTGACATATGACGACTTTCTTTTTCACATCCTGCATCTTGTCTTCATGACAACAAACCCTACCAACCACTACTGGTGTGGAAGGTTTGTGAGATCCTCAGACTGCTCATTTCAGTTTAGCGAGTGTTCTGGTCCAGGTTACGTATTGTTCAGGTCTCAGTGCCTAGACCCCAGATATCCAATCTACGTTTGCTTGTTATGCAGATCTTTGCAAAAGCAAATTAGACTCATGATTTAAAAATCGTGCTGTCAGTTTGGAGTTTTTGGATTCTTTTTTTTGTTAATATTTTTATTATTATCTTTACATCAACAAACTCAATGTTTAGGTCTCAAATGCAGAATCAATAATATACTGACGAGGACAATCGTAGATTATCCACTCACACCCTCAGAAGACCACCCTTCACCAAGTTTTGAGTTCTCCTTGAATTATTTTGATGTCCTCACAAGATTCATCTACTCAGGGATGGGGTCTGAGGCACAACCCACATTTCCACCAGTGAGCTCTCCAAATTTCTGAATGACTTAAATAGCACAGTTTTAAATACTTACCACTTTGTTGTTCCATGTTGCACCATGTTGTTCCTGGAGGAACATAATTTCACTACACTGTGTACTTGTACGTATATAAAATGACAATAAAAGACTCTTGACCAAGGGTGTCAGAAGTATTCACATTCATTACTCAGGTGGAAGTATAGATACTAGGGTTTAAAAATACTTGAAGTTGAAGTATCAACTCCATTACTCCAGTAAAAGTGTAAAAGTACTGCTTTCTGCTTATTTTTTTTAAAAGGAATGCAGTTGTCATACCACAAAAGGAAACAATAAACTACTTTATGTGCATCAGCTTAAACTTTGTAAAGTGTCTAATCTCTAATTTCGATCATCCAGAAATCAGTATGTTTATAACAACAACAACAACATGCAGTGCAGGCCAAGAACATGTGGAAAACAGATCTGTATAATACTGAAAAACATATAATACAAAATGTCTGTAATACTGGAAATGCTTAAAATTCTTCTGATACATGTCATGTGTTTATGAAAACATCATTAATGCCCATGAACAAACTCTCAGTTAAGGGGAAAAAAACACCCCGTGGCAGTTAGTAGGCTTTAGGTGTTGCCAAAACAAATCCTTCAGAGTCACATGAGTTTATCTTGCCCATCATGCGTCAGCAGGCACACCGTCTGGTTGTTGACGGCACGGTTGAGTGCGCCTCAATACCTAAACGACCTCAATACCTGTACATCAGGTTGGCCACAGGCACACACACCAAGCCTCACACGCACACACATGCACACTGAAGGGGACCTCATTTCTCCGAGAGGAGCCAATGTTTTTCGTTGGGATCCTTTTGCATTGCCTAATGTGCATACAGTCTCTGTATATCCACAACAAATGCTGCCAACGAGCCTTGACATCCTGGTCAACCGCCACGGTGGAGCTGCTTTCCTATGCACTCAGCTTGAACAGCAAGCTACGGGACACTCTCCTAGGTTGTTTGGAGATTTGAGGCAAAAAAATTGACCGTAAGAATTGACTACTGATTGTTATGAGGATGCATTTGACATTTCTTTTGCACGAGCTGTGAAGTTCACACAGCTAACAAGTAAACAAACACTTTACTATGTGATCTCAAGCAGACAGGCTTATGTGGTTTCTGATTGTAGAAAAAATGGACTAAAGTGTTCAAGTGATCAAGATTGCTACTACTACTAGTTTTAGCTATGTGATTATTTATCAGGTCTGTTTAATATTATTTAACAATTCAACATAGTTTGAAACAAATATTCAATGACTTTGGCACAAAGCTTGCATCACTTGTTTTCCACATCAGCCTCACAGTATAAAATCAAAGCAAAGCTAAAGAAGCTGACAGCAGACGTGTCTCGACTGGTCAACTCAAACTGGAGTAATTGTAATTAACACTGACTTTTGTTGAATTCGATATAAGAAAGCCGTAGTCCTCTCCTCGTTTGCAAAAATTAACTGTCTAGACTGTTTATGGGAAGATCAAGGAAGAGCTTCCATAGCTACAAAAAAAACACATTCTCCAAAGTTCACACGGATCACAGTGTGTTGCACTTCATGCTGTTGTTCCAATATCTTGGTAAAGAGAATGGAGATGGTCTGCAGCCGCGTGGTGTACTCTTAAGTGCCGTAGTAGTAGTGTTAAATGTAGAGATGGGCCGATCAGCGTTTTTGAGACCGATTCCGATCGCCGATCACCTTTCAGCGCGATCGCCCGATAGCCGATACCGATCGAGAGCGGGTCTATTAGACACGGAAGGGCTACATATTATTAGCACAAGCAAGTCATGAAACAAGGTGGAAACTAGTTTATTACCATTTTAACGAGCTCATGTTAAGAAGCATTTTTTTTTTTTACTAAATTAGAAGTTGCTCTATGTGTGAGTAAACCGCTTGATACAGCTCCGGAAGAGCGACATCTGAAAAGTATTTTCTATTAGGAACGGCAGAGCGTGGATCCAGGTGGAATATTAAGCGCAAGAATGCCACAGAAAGTCTTCTACAGCCGAGAAGAGCTGCTTATCTAGAACTATACACTCAATCACTCTGGCTGTGGTTCTTTTAGCTCTCTGGCTGTTGCTGCTGCTGTTCTGTTCGTACCGGTCAGATCTTTCTGCGCAGTTCTCTGGGCTGCGCGTGCTAGCTCTGCTGTTTGCTGATACTCACTGTATTCAGCTGCTTGGTGTAAGCGCCGTATCAGATTAGTAGTGTTAATAGCTTTGTCTTGGTTTCCCCGCGAGAGACGCTGATTTTACTAATTTTACAGATGTTACAGAATGCCCTGGATGAGTCTGAGTCACATACGGTAACAAACTGCCAGACAGACGATGTTTTCTTTCCGCACGTGCGGTGGACGTTTAAACTGTTCTCGCTTGGCCGCTGCTTTAGTCAGTCTGACAAAAATGAAACGGTATGTATTTCCACCTAGCGGTTCAGATAGGAAATGCAGGGAGCTGGCCGGAGGGGGTTTTAAGGAGGTCTCCTCTTGCTGGATGAAACGCTAGCTGTAAATATAAATTAGGCTCTTTTGCCATCGATCGGCTCTCGAGATCCGCCGATCACATATTTTGATTTAAAAAAATCGGCCGATACATGGCCGATCGATCCTTCCATCTCTAGTTAAATGTCTTTGTTTTTTACAAATATTACAGAACGCCCTGGATGAGTCTGAGTCACATACGGTAAAACACTGCCAGACGGACAATGTTTTCTATCCACACATGCAGTGAACGACGTAAACTGTTCTCACAGTGTTCACGGGGGGTTCCTCTTCCTGGAGGAAACACTATCTGGAAATACAAACTAGGCTTATTTGTTTAACACCATCAATCGGCTCTCGGGATCGGCTAAGTTGGAGAAATAACAGCCGATCGCGTATTTTGATTAAAAATCGGCGGATACCGATACATAGACGATCGTTCCTTCCATCTCTAAAAGAGAACAGTATATGTGCCATAGTTCACAATGTTTACGTTGATGTGTGTTATAAGGCTGGAAAGTCGGTGTTGACAATGATGCAGATGGGTCACTGAGCGAGCATGTTTGTATTGGTGACAGGTGATGTGAAAGAGTGATAGCACAAAGGAGGAAAGAAAAGAGTGCAAAGATTGAAGATATGTTTTCAATACAAATACAGTTGATTTAATACTGCGGGTGAAGCAGGTGGCCTAGTGTCACAAATTTTAACAGGGAACGCCAAAGCTTTTCTAAACATCTGCACAATTCAGTGGCTGAGATGTAGACCAATTCATTCAGACTGTTTCGGTGTAAAATGGTCCATTGTAGAGACTCAGATTTGGGAACCAGGGGTCTACAACAGAAATATATCGGTTTGATTTACTATCCAGGAACAGTGAACCTAAACATGAGCTTTAATGTAGATCAAAAGTTAAAAAAGCAGTAAAAAAGTTTTCTTGGATGACTAAGTTGCTTTAGAATGAACTGTACCCTGGATTAAAAAACAGAAATATCAGGGTGAATCAAAGTCTTAGCCATCAGGCAGCATATTTGTAATCACTTTCTGAAAGGGAGCTTTTAAAGGTGAACCTCTGGCTTCATTCACCACCACTGTGAATAATCAGTCCGAAAGACTTTGTTTATTCTTAATCGTTGAATCATGTAATAATTTTTTTTTTTTAAAAATCAGTAGAATTCTCATTCAAATTTTCCCTTTCCGCCCCCTAAAGGCCCTATAGTAACTGCTGCATCGTTTAAGGTGGAAGGGGAAATTTTGAATAAGAAGCCAGTGAATACAAAGCTGGTCATTTTTTTGATAAGGAAACTTATATTAAGATATCAAAACACCCCACCTGAAGTTTTATGTACAGAGCTACGGATGAATATGAGCTGTGGTAGAACATTTCAACAAGGATTCTTCTTCCTGTGTCTCCCAGCCAGTACCACCAAATTCAAACAGCTTCTTCAAGGTAAAAAAAAATCTAATAAATACATAAATAAAAAACATGACGATGGCAGCCTCTGTTGGAAGATAAGCCGCCCCTATGTAGATATAAAGGGCTCATTCTAACCTAACAAAAACACTATGATTCGTAGCTACAGCCAGTTATACATTAATTAACATTATATATTATTATCTACCATTTCTGCTAACAGATCCTCCCTGAATCTTATTTAATAAAAATATGTTTAATAAGTAAGTGAAAGAAATAGAGATGCGGGCGGGGAGTTTGTTACTGTTGTAATAAAACCTTGTATTTCAGATGTAACTACACAGTAGAAGAACAAAATGTTAACTTTCAAATCTTGTTACATTAACTTATACATTATTCTATAATTGTATTTGTTCTGGGCTGTTCTGTAAGCAGGCTTGTGAGGACGTTGGATTTGGCCTGCCAGAAATGTACCCCCTCCCGCCAAACCCTCACTCAATGACAAAACAAGCATATGTTTACACTGTGTATACTATGTACACTACTTTATACAAGGTTTTAAGTAACACAGAGAGAAAGCGAGAGAGAGAGAGAGAGAGAGAGAGAGAGAGAGAGAGAGAGAGAGAGAGAGCTTATTTTACTGTGACCTTAGCAAATACTATCTTTTTTTGTTGTTTTCATTCTGTTAAAGAGTCAATTTGAGGCTTGTTGGAAAACAAAGGCAGTACAAGAGCTTCTCACTGGTGCGTGATCAGTGACTCAGACAAGAGGATGAATGACACTGAGGATGAGTGAGAGCGCGGAGGAGATAAAAAGAGGTGCGTGGGCGAACAAACAAAAAGGTACCTGATGACAACGTGAGCCGCTTTGTTTTCTAGGTTACACACATAATTTGACAGACATAATCGCAGTTCCAACTCTGTATTCTCACACAGTCAGCGTTCACTATTACTCTAGTGTTCTTTCAGTCTGACACGGCCATATGTCATTGGAGATAAAGAGATGATTTACTGAAAATCAACATGCCGTCTGTCTGGGAGGACGAAGGCTACATTTCAGCCCCTCTAATGTGTACTCAGTCAAGCACCATTTGTTTTCAGATATTCACGTCCCATAGAAACGTTGATTGCACTTTGAGGAGAGCACAAATCGCTACACTTCCACTCACAAGCGCTTGTTGCGGTTGTTGTACAGACTAGTATAATAATTTTGGACGTCAGAAGGGGGCTGTCCCCCAAACGAGAAGCCATGTGTATCTTTTTATGGAAAGTGGTGCACCAAAACTGCCTCTCTGAGTGGTAATTAAAAATTCAACCGATACTACAGATACTTAAAACCTTGATGCTGATACTGTCTTTAACTTCTCCTGCTGCTGCTTTACCCCAAACTCAACAACTATTGCAAACACTGAAACATCAGGTATGACGTAGACCATGTTTTATGGAAATTGTCTGTATACAAGGCTGTCGCTGCTGCAAATGATATGCAAATAAGGTACCCATGGGCAGGCGCCTCCACGCACCTTAACTAATTCATCAATTGCCCCCATATAACATATTGTTTCTTTGCCATGCAACATTTTCCTGGATCAAACACAGAGTTTTTCCACACAATACCACTCCAAGAAAACAATGGACTGCAAATCGGGGAACAAATTAATTGGATCCAATCCCTCAACAAATGAATAGTCTGACATAACATTCACTCACATGATCACAGCTTTTTTTGATAGTGAAACAGGGGTCACTAAGTCTACAACAAAATATATAGCCATTTAATCCACAGCCACGTCAGCCCTTTGCTGACATCAGCAGCCAAAATGTTTGACACGAAACAATGCGTCACACATCAGGCAGCATATATATACCCATTTCATGACTTTCAAATCCACTTACAATCAATTACTAACACAGCACCATGGATGGTAAAAGAAAACACAAATCTAAAATCAGGTCAGCATTTACCAGCATCTACTACCAACACCCACCTCTTCAGTGTTTCAATGGAAAGGCTTGAACATTCAAGTGTTTTTCAGTACCTTTGAAACCACTACATGAAGGACGTACTCATGCTTTTGGTGTTCGCATTTGTAGGCTTTGGAGACGGAAACAATCAACAACCAACTGTTTTGAAGATGAGCCATCTCCTAGTTTATGTTCACCACTTCACTTCGCTGAAATGGACATTGGTTCTCCGTGTTTTTCAGCAAAGAAGCCTTGAACAACTAAAGGCTCTGTATAAAAAAGGTTCATCTATTGTTACAAGCTTAACATCAAATTCCTTTTAGGTGCTATATAGAATCCTTTCCTTAGAAGTTCCACATAGAGCCATCTACAGCATTCCCCATCTATCTAAAGACCACTTTAATCACAAAAATGGTTCTCGGAGTCTTCATAGAACTTCACTAAAGAACTCGAAGAAAAATCTAAGTGTGCAGGGAGGGTTAAATGTTGCCATGATGCTAAATGCAGTAGCTACATGAAGATATATGAGGGTAATAATCACTCTAGCACTCTGATTCTCGATTCTACATGCTCACATTTTTTACAATAACATCTGAATTAAGAAAAATTATGTCTGTATAATGTTACACAACAAATACACTAGAGTGTATAAAAATACTCAAGGTCACATGGCAAAAACAAAGAAAGCTATATCGTGTAGGCGGCCACTAGACAATCAGAACCTGGTGTCTACAAAGGTAACCTTCAATGTTCAGCTATATGTTGATGTTTTATTCAATTTATTCATATTGTTTACAGTATGCCCTAACCCAAATTGGCAATTATCCATTGATATATTTAACAAAGAAGTGGTTTGAGCTGGCTGAGGCTGTATTTTCAGAGAAGATTTGGGTGACTATTCAAGTTCTAGTGTGTGTTTGGCAATTTTATTCTTGTAGCTATGATTCTATACTAAAAAAAAAATCGTGTCTGGTGCAATTGGAAGATTGTATAACTTTTCCAATGTTGAACTGACATATTCTTGACTAAAAGTATTTATGTTTGTTGAGCCATGTGAATGTAGGCATCCATCTCAACATCCCAATGTGTTTGGCACACAATAAAACATTCTGTGGGTGGTTAAATTGGTTGAATATCACATCCTTCCATTCCCGGGCTACTATGGGCAAAATCCAGTATATAAGAAAGTCACTACTGAATAGGAATCACAAGCATTTCCAAGGCCACTGGCATAGTGCTGCTGCTGAAATGATGGCCTACCTCCCGTCAAAAATTACTTAAGCGATGTTGGACTGTGGACTGCTATCACTTGGCAGCAGTTGCTTGTTGGACCAATACCAGTACTCACTCGATCCAGAAGAGATTAAAGCAGGTGACCGTAACTGACAAATGCTGATAACCTCAATGTTAGTTATGATGCAGAATTTGCTTCCAAACAGCTACACTCTGTTTACAGTAATTGCTATAACTGCACTAAAACTAATTATGTGATTAAATTAACCAGAATGGAAGGGAAATAAAAAAAATTGGTTACTTTTCAGACAAAAACAACATTGATGTTCTGCTCAAACACTCTCCTGCCAGTCTACAGCTGCAAATTTGACACACAAAGTCAGTTCACAATTTGGAATCTGTCCTCTGATTAAAAAAAAATACTTGTGCTATTTCCTCATCACTGATGCTGGCTCATTTGGGGGCAGCTCATAGCCCAGCAGGCGAAAGGCTGAGGATTTCAAGGCCGTCTCATTTTTTCAAGGTGGCCTAATTTTTTTTTTAAAATGTGTCTAATTTAGAGCCTAAAATAATTGAAGCAACCTGCATTTGCAGCACTTTAGCTTGAAAGTTTAGGCTTTAAGCATTTTTTCCTGAACTAAATTCCGGTGCTGGCTTTCTGTCAGCTGCCAGCTCTCATCTTGGGTCAGAGCATGTGTGTGGTGGTCACGGTCGTACATTTGATGTTCTTTAGGCACCTGTCACTTTCTGTCACACTGCAGGACAATTTACGTTTGCTCAACAGGCAAAGCTCAGAGTTCACTCGTAAATTAGGATGCACATCTTGACCAGGCAAAATGAACCACTGACTGGTTACCTGAAGTCATTTCCAGGTTTTTCTTTATGTTAGTCCATGTATTAATTAAACTGACCTTTCTGATGTTAGAAACAATGCAAACCTGAACCATTAGAGGTTCACGTTATCTCAGTTTTCTTTTATTGTGATAAATGTCAGCTGGCAAGTATAATGTTAGATCATTTCACAATGAATGGGCCAAAAGAAACAGTCCAAATGTATCATTACATAAAAGATTTAACAAAATATTAAGAGTTTTGGTTCTCCTATAAACTGAACTATGTCCTTTCTCCAGCTCATTACTGATGGAAACTCGACTCCATTACAGTCAAATTCTTAGACTCTGATGAAATCTTTGAGGTCAGCTCTTTCTGTCGACTCTGTGATTATTATTTTTTGATAATATGATCAGCTTGACAGACATATTGATGAAAGCATGTGCAGGAAGGAATCTGGATAGTAGGAGTATACATGAAACTGCTCTTCACCCACACTCAAGCTACAGAATTTTGTATGGGAATGAGAAATGATACAAACAATCACTTTCAATCAGATATATCACTAAATAACTCTCCCTTGTCCTGTTGGCAGTGCCTCATTAGGTGAAACTGGCTATGGTGGGGAAAATGTGTTTACTTTCACTCTATGTAACCCTAACCCTTTTACAATTTAAGGTG
Source organism: Megaleporinus macrocephalus (assembly GCA_021613375.1). Taxonomy (NCBI): domain Eukaryota; kingdom Metazoa; phylum Chordata; class Actinopteri; order Characiformes; family Anostomidae; genus Megaleporinus; species Megaleporinus macrocephalus. Next base: position 6,980,559 of record CM038727.1, on the reverse strand, counting down.
GAATAAATTTTGAGTTAAAACTCAAAAACATGGAACAAATATAAAAAGCAAAACCCACCTTAAAATGTAATAAATGCACTTTACATCATTAAATAATTCATATATTTTTAGGTCTCTATTGTTCTCTATCTATAAGAGAGATAAAAGAGAGATTGAGTAGGAGCAGGAAAGTGAACAAGAGGGAGAGTGGGAGAGAGAGAAAGAGAAAAGGAGAGAGAAAAAAAGAGAAAGACTGAATAAGAGGGAAAGATCTCTGGTGCAAATGCCTCATGCAGGGCCATAGATAATATCAAGGCCCCGTTCCCCCTGTTGCCCCTTCACTGATCCAAAGGTGCTCAGGGGGTTAAGCCCCGTTTGAGAAAGACCCTCAGGGGGTCAGGGAGCAGGGCCTCTAACGCCACGGCACATTGAAGAGCTTCCTCTGTTCCCTCTCATTCCTGGAATTGCACTCATTCATAAAAACGTGAGGGCTCAACGTGTGGGTGTGTCGAGGGGGAAGTGCCGCTTACTTTCAAATTCAGAGGCCCCACGTGAGGCGGAAAGAGAGAGACAGAGAAACCATGAACGAGAAAGTGGAGAATGAAAACGAGAAACAGAAAGTGAGGAAATGTGTGTTCTCTCTTCTAGGTTTCAAGTTTAAGGTCTAGTAGCCAGCAGAAGTAAGAACCAAGTGTAGAGTAGCCTACAGCCATGTTCAGGAGTTTAGTTACTTCAATTAAAAACGACTTAAGTGGAAGTGAAAGTAGTCTGAAAAAAACAAAAACAATCTGAGCAGAAGTAAAACAAGAAAAGGTCAAAAACATTCTTAGGTATTGGGAAGGAACTGCTGCAAAACTTCAGTAGAACTTCTTAGTACATGTAGCATACAGACGCTACTCTTCCCTTGTTTATGAGATTGTAGTGAGATGCCTGGTTTTGCCCACTCTGTAAATGTTCTTCACTTTTAAATCAAGGATTTCAATTAAAGTATCTGAAAGTGTTTATTTGTTCATATCAGCCCCCCAAAGGCAAATAATAGACCCTTCTGTTTATGTGGCCCGCAGCCTCCTGAAAACAGAAAGAGGCAGGCTGTGTACATTAATGCAGTTTGTGCTCACAGAACGGTTAGGCTAATTCAAAAGCACGCTCTGTAAAATTTTCTGAATAACTTAAGGAATCTACTACTGTGAACATAATGGAGGGCGCATGGTGCTCTGAGCACAATTGCTCCATGAAAATGAGGAGAATCACCACACAGTCATTAGCCCTGGCTGCAGGACTTTTCTAAATTATGCTGAGTGCCGGCTACACAGTTTGTTGAGGCATCATGGAAATTTGGATTAAACTATAGAGCTTTCTTGTTGCAATCGCTTAATCTAAAGATTACATCCAATGGCCATTGATAAGCCATTTTTGAGGAAATTAAAGGTTTTTCTCAACTTAACTTTATTGGCTGCATCTGTAGCACATAGCTGATTAACACATACATTAATGTTGTTATGTTTCACCACACACAGTAAAATTAAAAGAAACCCAACCGACCTGAAAGTCTCTTAAAAGTTGGAGCCACTGGGCTGATAATGTCTTTATTACTCAAAAGATTTTCAACAAATGTATTCTGTAAAGAGTAGATTATTCTAGGTTGTACAGAGCTGTGCTAAGGGCCACCTAACAATAAAACATTGGTTTAGCAGGAGTTGCAGTGTGAACACAATTACACATGTACAAATCACTTCTAATCTCCTTGCACAGAGAAATGCAATAAGCCCCCTAAAACTCAATAAGAAGGTAAATAACAAATATCTAAACCTTAAAACCCTAAATGTTTACACAGCATAAACAATCACTGTAAATAAATATAACTACTACACAACGCGTTTAGATCACCTGTATGGGTTATTAAACAAAATGAAAAACCATCATGCTAACGGGTTTCCTATGCTTCATCAACTATATGGTCAAATATATAGATAAACATCACACAAACATGATTGTCAATCACTGCTATCTCGCTGTTAAATAATCCTTTTACACTTTCTTAGAAGAGTATAACTCTGGACAATACCTTTCTTGAAGGTTACATTTACAGTACTAATTAATCAAATCCAATTGTTTGCTCAGATTTTACCGTTTCATAAATGTAAGTAACCTGTATGTGTCTGAAATGTAAACAAATCTGCCCCTGAAATGGCATGCATACACACATTGACACGCTTATACATGTCACCTCCACCACTGACAACACAATCTGCTAACGAGAGTCTTCTTATAAATATGAGGTTTTGTGTGTGCAGCACATTTTGCTTGGACAAACAGTTGCTGACTGTACATGTTCAGGTCTAGAAGGAGAAAAAAAAAACACAAACAGCCAGCTTCATTTTACGCCAAATTCAAGTCACATCAGCCTGGTAACGTGTACATAGCCAAATTGCCACTCTGCAATGGTACCGCATGCAACCAGACGCTGACCGGCCCAAAACAGCGGCACTGTTGACCAGGAATGGCTGCACCCAACATGGCAACTATGGATGGATGGATGGATGGATGGATGGATGGATGGATGGATGGATGGATGGATGGATGGATGGATGGATGGATGGATGGATGGATGGATGGATGGATGGATGGATGGATGGATGGATGGATGGATGGATGGATGGATGGATGGATGGATGGATGGATGGATGGATGGATGGATGGATGGATGGATGGATGGATGGATGGATGCTTTATTGATCCCGACGGAAATTTAGCATGTATATCTATGATTTGCGCATGGTAGGCAGTGGACCAAATCACTATGAGGCATATGAAGTGGGGTCTTTTGAAACGTACAAATGAATTGTTTGGAGTCCGCAATTAGCACAATTCTTCTGATGCATATTATTATAAAATGTAAAATTAAGCGAGCAACTCTTTGTTCTTCCCAGGAAGTTGCATAAACACTGCTAAGATTAGCGGTATCTCCATTTTGGAGGTTTGGTACCTCAATACGAAGGGTAGCCACTTCAGAGGTCAAAGCAGAAACACTACTAACCGAAGTCAAATTTGTGTGGCAAAGTTCACCAGCGCTTGAGCTTGGCACTAAATCTTGTAAATGTAATTTGGCTTGCAAAAACTGCTTGGCAACCGCCAATGTCACTACGTTTTAGCCAGACAAATGAGCAAATTCAGATACAGATTTGCCCTGGCTTCTGTTACAAGCGTGTGATAAGGCAACAGGTTTTCTGCTCTTTTTTAGCAAGAGGTACACTACCAGCCAAACGTTTTAGTGCACTACCAGACAAATGTTTTAGTGCACTACCAGACAAATGTTTTAGTAGACTACCAGCAAAACGTTTTAGTACACTACCAGTCAAACGTTTTAGAACACTACCAGACAAATGTTTTAGTAGACTACCAGCAAAACGTTTTAGTACACTACCAGCCAAATGTTTTAGTACACTACCAGCAAAACGTTTTAGTACACTACCAGTCAAACGTTTTATATATACTACCAGCCAAAAGTTTTTAAAGTAAAGTTTAGTAAACGTTTCACTAGTAATGATCTAAAACTGTGGACTAGTAGTGTTCTTAAACCTTTACCCGGTTGTGTTCCAAAACCTTTGACCGGTAGTGTATATTATTGTCCTAGGTAATCGACCACATGCGGCAGGCAAATACTACAAATAGCGCTTAACAAACATGATGTTCTCAGTCAGCTCAGCACGAACAGTTTAAAAGAGGTAGATGACGAGAGCATGTTTTGGGATTTCTGCCTTGAAATGATTTGTAAAAGCATTTATAGGCTGCTTATTTCGCAAACAGATGTTAGGAGTTGCAGATGTTGAGCTGGACCTCGTATTTCCTTGTGAGTTAAGCCACGGCTCAAAATGTACCACGCAAATCAAAACAAAAACAATGCTGAAGTGCGACTGTGACCTAATATGGTCATATTGCGCAACGTGGGGAATTATACAGGCAGTTGTGGGAGCGGTGTGTGTGGGAAACACAGAAGAGTAGAGCGACACTAACACACTGACCCAATAAACCGTCCATCTGCCTGCCCGCCTCTTTGGCTCACTGTCGCTGGGAAGACGAACACCAGCAACTTCTGCATTCCCCTGCTGGGCAGCTTTTCTGCAAGCGAGGCTGTACTGCATTATTGTATTTATGTCAAAAGTCAGTGTCTTTTGAAATTTTTTAGTAGCTGCACCAACATCAAAACTGTACATTACCATAGCTAGGCCATTACATGCTGCATGCTACATTTATTTCCACTGTCATTTGTCTATATGTGTTATATATGAAGTGTGTACATATGATTACATGAAAACATGTGGCCTAAAACTAACGAATATGTTGTCATGTTATGCACACAACTGTATCTCTTAGCCCAGTTGGTTGGACAGAACTGTTGAACTGTTTTCAAATGAATTTGTTCGGCAAATGATCTTTCACAGTTCTTCAGTACCCGTAAAGTGTTGCAAGGCTAACAAATATATAAATAAGTGATCTTTTGTTTTCTAGAAGTACCATTAGTTATCTGGCTTGCTGTTGCATTATTAATTATTTAATCAACATTTATTTGTATAGCGCTTTTATATAGGCGTAAGAAGAGCATCCAGGTCCAAGCCCCCTTAGATCAAGCCAGAGGCGACAGTGGCAAGGAACTCCCTTGGTAAGAAAAAGAAACCTTGAGGGGAACCCAGGCTTAAGCCAACGCCCTTCTGCATCGCTCAACCCACAGCTTCAAATCTACTGTCACAAAGGGGCATCATTTTATTTCCCCATTTTCTTGTTCACCAGCTTAATTTGAATTTTCCTTCCCAAATTTGGCACATCAAGCAACTGCTGTTAACTGCTCATTCTTAAGGTGGAATGAGAAAATTCCGACAAGATGCTGGTGAATAGAAGCCAACTTCAGTCGTGTGTCTGACGTTTTTTCCAACCACGGTCAAAACTGCGCAGCACTGGCAACAAAACTTTCCCCAAAAGAGGGGTCAACACCTACTGTCCATGGCAAAACTGCAGATGAGGGAAGGTAAGTATGTGAAGTCAAGTTTATTTGTGTAGCACTTTGTACAACGATGTTGTCTCAAAGCAGCTTTATAGAGTTTTGAAAACAGACAGTTACAACATATATCCCCCAGTGAGCAAACCAGAGGCAACAGTGGCAAGAACACCTCCCTCAGACTGGAGAAAGAAACCTTGGGAGGAACCAAGATTGACAAGGGGAGACCCATCCTCCTCTGATCAAACAGTATTTACAGTTTAATAAACTAAACACCAAAGAAAAGAGTTTCTGTTTGAATCTGGAAAGCAAAGCTTTAGATGCTGCACAGATAGAGGCAGTCTCTGACTGAAGCAGTCTATGACTGAGTCTATATGTAAAGTGCCCTTCTTTGGCCTTTAAGCAGTACTAATGCTATCAGCTGATGTAATAGATTAACAGGAACGTGGGTTTGCTTTTTGTTTTGTTTTTTTTTAGAAAATTTTAGAAAAGTTACTCGCTACAGGACTACTTTTGAGAGTAGAATGTATATAAGATGAACTTCATCTGGTAACTAATGAATAAGGTGAGAGTAAAATGAGAGAATGCCTGATGTGTGTGTTTGTGTCTCCAAAGAAAACTTTTTTAAATGTTCTACTATAAACCCCTTAAGAAACATGTAGGTTCACTAGGGTTGTGCGATACTGACAAAAAATGATATCTCGATATTTTCTGGATTTTTGTCAATAACGATAAACAATGTTTTTGCATTATTTAAAATTGTGCTTGTAAAAGTCTTATATTTTACTAGCTTGGTGGGTGGGCAAACAAATTCTTCTAGGATTTAGGATTTTTTTTATAGGATTAACTAAAAGTCAAATGCTTGAAGAATTTCCAAAGCTCTGGGAAATTCTACAAATATAGAGAAGAAGCAGAAATGGGAGGCGATTGCCAAAATATAAGTGCCTGTAGTGTTTATCACATACACTACATTGTAGTTGCCATGCACAGAACACTGTATTATTAAAGGATGATTAGCGGCCTCTTTCGTTTTGAGACAGAACTTACTGAGTTACAAGTGGGTCAGACTACTCTTCAATTTACTAATGACTTTACATACTACGTTAGATACGAAGGCTGTCTAGAACTGTGCGTGATTTTAATAACGTTCGAAGTTACAAAGTACTTCACATTAAGAACATTTTGCGAAATGCACCCCAGGTTAGTTGCCGAGCGATGTTTAACAGCAACCGCTTTCTTACAAAGTCTGCAAACTGCTGTCTTTTGAGCAATGTCAGTCTTTTCAAATCTAAACCAGCTCCACACGAGTGAAGATGATTTTTACCTACAAGTTAAAACGAATTAAGGCAGTAGACTGCAAGGCTGTTGCTGTCTGAATTTCTTCCACTGGTGCAGGTGTGCTCTTAGGTGTGTTGTTTAGGCAGCAATGCTAGCTTTAGCCTATGCTAGCGCACAGTATGGGCAGTCAATGCGCACTCGCAGCAGCGTGTACTACAGCATGAAGTAGTGAGCACATGGAGTCGAGGTGTTTAGAACATCCTCTCTAAAGTGAAACTTTTTAGTAGTCTAACTTTCTGCTTCTCCGCTGTGTGACAGCACCACTTTACACCCTTCATCTTTTCCATTTTCTGCTTCACTCAGTACTTCTGTTTCAAAATCAGCCATCCTGAATTAACTCCGCTCATCACAACACTACTGCTTTACTGTGCCCCTTTTTTCTAAGTAATGCCCCCCCCTCCCCCAGTCTCCCCCTCTCTCTGACGCACTACTGCCCGTGGCCTATTTTCTGCCCTCAGCACCCAAACACGAGGCAGCAGAGGAACCAGTAAACAAGCTCTCACTGGCCAGCTCTGGCTCTCCTGGGCTACTGTTGCTAAGAGACTGGCAGCTTATGAGGCAAAAAGGACCCGTTTTAAAAGGACCTCCGTCGGACCGAGGCAACAAACGGCAAAGTGATTATTGGCTCAAAAAGAAAGCAACATCCTTGATACCAATTTCTAAGCCACATTAACTATAATATTGCTTTGTGCAGCTTGGCTGTGTGCTATTAGATTAACTGGCTTTCGCTTGGTCATCATTCGGGCATTAATGAATGACCATTAGCGATTTCTGTATCCTTTGAAATGCTCACTCCATCAAAAAGTTTAATGGATACTTGCTAGTCTATCAAATGTACACAAGTTAACCTCCATTACCCATGTAGTCAGTCCATTACGTCAAGTTGAAGCTTATTACATTTGAAACGATGCCTAAAAACACACTGTCCAAGGCCGATCGTTTTACTTACGTTAACTAAAACTGCTTTTTATGTTGAGGCAACCATGCCTGTGCCTGTTAACGCTACTCTATTTGGTTAAAAGGGAATGTCCATCCAATGATTTATATAAGCCATAATTAAAATGCTGATATGGGCAAGTTAAATGCTGCAGCAGGCTAAAAAGGTACGGCAAATAGGTTTCAGGTGTGCGTCAGTGTATCGAGTGCAGGTTTGCGTGAGCACAGGTGTGTGACAATGCCCTTCGCTCGGCTGGATGCTGGACTGGCATAGGGAGGTGCCCTTGCACTGTCATTTACGCCTCACCGATCACAGCGTGTGTCCACAAGCATTGGAGAGCACAGATCCGGAAAGAGCGGAAAGCTCAGAACAAAACTTCACTGCAGTTTGGGCTCAAGGGTACTGCGAGGTTCTATGAAGTTTCAGAATATAGGAACGAATGAGATCCAGGTATGGACCATCTACACTCCTGCCACTGTGGATCGATAAAGTGAGCAATCTACCAAACACAATGGCAATTAATTGAGCGTTTGAGAGGAAAAAGTATCTAAATTGATAAAGAAATACTAAACTAGGAAGGGTTAAAGGTGCCACAGAATGGAAAACGCTCTGTATATTGCCAAAGCTCAATAAGGAAACTTCCAGCATATAGAACTGACACACAGTGAACCTCAAATACTGTTATTTCTCCTTTGAATACCAATCCTGCATATCGTCACTGCCCAATGAAAAACGTATCTATATTTTTGCAGATTTTGAGTTTTCGGCATCGTTTGAACATGCCAATGGTCGTTTACATTGTGTGAAAATTTCATAATGAATGAACCAATAGAAGAGCTACAAAATAGCTTGGAAAAAAATCTGTTTCCATTTACTTACATTGAAAGTAAAGTAGGTTTTTGGTCTCTCCTGTAAAGTTGCAATTTTGGAGAAACTTGTTTTTCATTGGACAGCGACGATATACAAAAGAGGGACAGTAAATCAGGTAAATTCCAAAATCCTAAAATGTTATATAACTATGTATAGAAATCCATCACGTTAGGCTGTGAAAGGAACCAAACTATTAGTAAGCATGGTTGCTATTCTTCTTTAAACAAAGCTGGAGTTGGCTTCCTATTCGCCTGCTTCTTAACCAAATGTTACATTCTACCTTAAATTCTGCAGCTTGTATAGGCGTCAGAATGAAACTGCGGAATCATTTAAGGGAACATTGCTGTTTGCTGATTGAAGCAGATCATCTTCAACTGAAAGTTTCACAATGACTAACAATTTTAAATTTACTTTGCGTTTGATGTCCAGATAAAAGCAAGTAGCTAGTATAGGTAACGTAAGATACTAACAAGCTCCAAGTAACAATTATAGCTAACTAAATAGTAGGACAACCTAGCTGATTTCCACAGAGGCTCATTTTAGTTTCTCTGTCTATTTTGATATGTTGCTTTCGTGTGATCACCGTGGCATCTCAATGTAAACTTGCCAATCACAGCAGAGCTCATCAAAATATTTACCTATCTCCTACATAGATATTAGTGAACAAATGCATTTCATAACTAAAACCATATTGAACCTGATAATGCCTTAGGTTATGGTAAAATGCCACTGCAGTTATAGCTGGCGTATGACTGGGGCAAAACGGGTCCAAAAGTTTTGTCCAAACATTTATTCAGAACACTAATTTATTTATTTTTTTCAATGCTGAAATTTCACATCTTAAGTTGAGCCATGGGTCAGTCAACATGCAACACAAGTCACCATCTCTGTCACAACACATGCCATTCTTCATTACAGACAGATACTTGTAGTGGTATACTGTTGCTGAATGTTACAGAAAAATCTGTTGACAAATGGAGGCTCGAGTTTTTTCCATCCTAAGTAAATCACTTCAATCTTCAATTTCACAGAGTCCTGCCAGCATGACCACAGACAGAGTGAAATATTTTTCACACATAAGTAAAGCTGCATTGAAACACAATAAATAATAATAATAATAAAACACAAGAAGAAATGAAGCAAGTGGTCCATGACGTGAGTGGAGGAGCAGAGAATGAAAACAAAGCAGTGTTCTCTCTGATTATATAACTCAGTGCTTATGCAGCATTAGCGTAATCTCATCCAGACACTGTTTACAGTCCAGCACACAGCCTGCAACAGCTGCTTCCCCATTTACAACCAATGAGCTTTCACAAGCCCAACACTCACTCACTCACACCCGCACAAACGTCCGTGTTGAGGCTTACAACGCGCTCAGGCCCCTCCTAATGCTACTGCTTATGGCAAAAATACTTGTCTTCCCCAGCAGATCATCTGCTTGTTTTGAAATTGCACGCGTTCCGAGAGCTGACTGGCTTTGTTCAAGACCTCAAGACCTCATCTGGATTTGTGTCTCTGTTGATCTTTTGCAAAATGTGATGTAGTGTCTTATGAATGATATAAACATACAGCATGTTTGGTTTTTGGATCAAAACTATCCCAATAAGCCTCCTTTTGGAATCTTATGTGGGACTTCTTTTGTGCAAAAAAACATAAACAAGTACTGAGTTGTCATTCTAGTGCTTTCCTTGTGATGAGAAAGAGAAAAGGAAACAGTTGCAGCTAGAGTTATAATTCTTAAACCAATGAAGAAAAAAGTTTGGTGTCAATGGACGCCCTTGATATCAAATATAGGGTTTTATGGGGTGGTTTTATTTTAAACAATCTGGCAATTTAAATTCCGGTTGTCAGCTGTTTTTTATGTGCTGCCTAACTAAAGCAAAGTCACCAAGTTCGACCTTAGCCATTAACGTTGCCTCAGCTATACAATTAGTTATCTTTGTCTGAAAACCAAAACATGATGTAGCTTATAAGCAAGACACACTCTATAAAAGTAATAGAATACATCAAAGCCATCCAAAAAGGGCCAGATTGTTATTTGCCAGTGGGTGCTAACATTAGCTAGCTAACACTACAGCTTAAACTTTGGCAAAGTAAACCTGATTATATCTGATAATTTTATACTTCTCAGGGTGGCACCAAAAAGATAACTGGATATAACAGATAGCAGGTGTGGATGGCAGCAGTGAGGGGCTGTGCCGCTTTACTTAACCAAGAAGTTAACACAACAGACAGCAAGCTTGCTAACTCACTATGAACAGTAAAATCACAAGTCCAAGAACATGTGTTGTCCATGCAAGCTGAGCCCATACCAAAAGGTGATGTAAAAAAGCTGCAGACTACTAACTGGTCAAAGAGAGTCGCTGACCGTGAGATGCCACTTTTCCATCACAAAGAGGGTTATGCAATAGTCCACATTTGTGTTGCCTTTGAGGGACCAGCCATATCTGCAGTGGACAAGAAGTAGTTGTCCTCTTCAAGACCAAGCCTTTGTTAGTTTTTATCTGCTTCCAGTACAAATTCTTCAAAATATACATCACTACTTAACATCAATAACCTCACTTAACACCTACCCAACTTCACTAACCTTATCTAACCACTAACTAACATCATTAACATTACTCAACAACTACCTAACATATCCCGACTGCTACCTAATGTCACTAACATCACCTAAGCATTATCATCACCTACCATCTCTACTGTCACCTAACCATTTCCATTACTAACCACTACCTAACATTTCTAGAATCACCCAACATCTCTACCTTAACCTGACCACTACCCAACATCTCTACCATCATCTAAACACTACCTAACAACTCTACCATCAATTAAACCACTACTTAACATCTTTACCATCATCTAACTGTTTCCATTACCAACCACTACCTAGCATTTCTACCATCACCTAACCTTTTCCATTACCCAAATTAATTTTTGTATGAGTGAATTACTCTCCCTTTGCTGTTGTAACACTGGATTTCCCCACTGTGGGACTAATAAAGGATTATCTTATCTTAACCATCACCTAACCACTACCTCACATCTCCACCATCACCCGACCACAACCTACCATCACTAACATCTCTTAATCATTACTAAGACTTACTCAACACAACGAACCCATTTAACTCAGATTAGCCACATTACACTAGACACTGCTAGCTAGGCATAAATGTAAGCACATTTATCAACAGTTATTTTCTAAAACAGCAGTAAAACATCATGCAAGGCTGTCAAATTCAGCAAAAACTGTTTACATGGACAGACACTGTGTAAACAAATGTTTGCGTTAGCTAGCTGGCTAACGCTGGCGTGCTCAGTCGGAACAGATGTACGTTATCCGGCTAACAAACTCTAAAACATAATTCTTTATATGACTAAAGATTTTAACTATAAATAACACAATATGATATACTTAATGGGGTGTAACGAAACTGAAACATCTATATCTATATTTATCGAGCTAAAATATTATAAAATGTCTTACCAGCTCGAGAGAGGCGAGGACGGTGAACTTGCAGGGCCGGGTTTAGATATTATTTATATTATCTATATCTCGCCGTGGTTTATCACAGGGGATGGTTAGCTAACTGCGTTTTACACAAGTTTTATACTAGACGTTTTAGAGTTTCGTCAAACTACAACACCGCAGTTCAGCGCTGTTTGCTGTTAAAAAGAACCAACGACGCTAAAAATCCGGTTCACTCCGGTCCAGGAGTCAGCGCGCGCCGGTGACCGTTACGTTTTCTGTTATGTCTACACAGAAGTCACTTTGGTGGAGGTGAAAACGCCAAAACACAATTTTACACACCTTTTTATTTACTTCTTTTAATATTAAAAATTTGGCAGAAAAAAACGTCGTGTTTCCAATACTGATGAACGAGGAGTCGATTCCAACTCTCGACTCGCTGGAATCGACGAAATCGACTCCTCGACTCCACTTAATTTTGACCAAAACAGTGCTGGAGCCGAACTGAGAATTATTTTTTTTAATTTAGAATTTTTTTTGTCACTTTGAGTAGTGATTTGGCGACAATTCAGTTTATTTCACACAATGAGGGGAATGTACAGAGAAAAATCACAAGTGCTGTCCAATACTTTTTTTAAACTGGAACATTGTTTTCAATTCTCAAATTTTTTAAAAAATATTATCTTGTTTGTTTTTTTAAGAAAAAGGTTCTGTATGTATGCAGAGCCGCAGATTTTCACCAGCAGGTTCATGACGGCAGTTTGAGGCCATTCAGCGCATGCGCAGTAGGACAGCGCGACCGTGCATGCGAGAGTATGTAGACAGATAACATAACTACGACACGTGTGTTCAACAATAAAAGTTTTTTGGAGCCCAAAGCTTAATGTTTAATTTGTGTCTGTTTAATTCAACATTAAAAAAAGCACCACAACGTTGTAGCAACATTTAAAGGAAGTGGACAAGTTAGTATCTAACGTTAGTATCTAACATTACCTATACTGGCTTTTATCTGGACATCAACCACAAAGTAGATTAAAGGTGTCTCTGTGAAACTCTCAGTTTAAGATGATCTGCTTCAACCAGCACACAGTGATACCCTCACAAAGCATGGATGCTACTTCCAGTCACTGTTGGGGTTGTGATGCTAATAGGGGTGGAGCTGCTTGTCTCTTCAGTCTCTGTTGAACGCTGAGCTGATGCTGCTCCATAGTGTCATATTTTATTGCCTTCTAAACCCAGATTAGCCCTAAATCTGAAATGTTATATATCAAATGTGCATATATGAGCAGCAACTGTGCATAAACATGTGTGGAAGTGGAGCTCGAGGTGGTGTTAACTCATTTACACTTACCAACAGAATGAACAGACCATGTTATTTGCATACACTGAGTGAATATATCCCGCTTCACATCACACCAGCATTCCTCTCCAGCGAATGGCACATGGGAAGATTTTATATTTGTTGAATCACTGAATCTAAGAGGACACGTGAATTTCAATCTGTTTGGATTTTGGTCAGAAATGACTATACTGATCTGAACCTGGTCAGATAAGCATGTGAAATGCTGCTGGAATACATTTGAGCCCCTCCACAGCCTTTTAATGGAGAACCAAAGTGGGCTTAAAGTAGAGTGGGCTGTTATGGTTTTATAGCTGTGCCACTCTGTTTAAGGGCACTTGAGTGATTTCAGAAACTAAATGTGAGTGCAGTGTTCTGCAGTGCTTAACACTGACCGTTTAAAAAAATAAGCCCTCCATCCGCTACAGGTCAGCGTGGTCCAAATTCCAGTCCTGTTCTATAATGTGTCCAGGGTGGGCCTGGTGGGCCCACAGGTGAAATTCCCCAGGTTTCCAAAGTATCCATTTCCAAAGGGTCTCTAAATAGTGAGCCTAAGCCCACTGCCAGACAGGCAGGAGTGGCTGCACCTTAGTACTACTATATACTGTTCTCTGTTACCCAGAACTCACTATCCGTGTGTTTCTCTTGGTGAGCTCAACAACTGCCCATCCCGTGTGGTCGGATGCTGAACGGCTGCCCATGCTGTGATCTAATGCTTTGTCTGACGTGACCGGGTTTCCCTGTTTGCCTACACTTTGGACCAGTTCTCCCATCATGGAGCTGTCTAGTGCTGCCCAGTGCTCTGTAAATGGGTTTCCATTGGCATCTCCAAAGGAACCTCCACCTGCTTACTTAATCAGTGGCGTTTTCTTCTCCTGCTCTTATCAGTCCTTTGTTCTCCTCCCCTCTGCCTCTTTATTCATTTATACACAAAGTAGTCAATCCTATTCTTACTGTGTTTGTACTTGTTTTGTATACGGGGTGGACCAGAGGAGGATGTGTTCTCTCTTTTTGAGTTTGGTTCTTCACTGTCGCCCCTGGCTTGCTTGTTGCCGGCCCCTCGCTCCAGGTCTTGCACATCCTGCCCAATTAGAAGACCAGCCCACACACTCGACAACCAGGTGTGCAGGCCACCTGGAAGCTAACTGGTGAGGTTGGCTAGAGTTGGATGACCGAACACCTGTAGTTAGCCATGGAGCTAACTAGCAGTCAGCAAGGTGGCTAACTAGTCTAAAACAAATAGCACAAGTAAAGATAATAGTCCCAGTTGGTTGTGTTTTATGTGGTCTCTCCTTATAAGCTTTACTTATAGCCAGTACGGAAGAGATGGTGAAGGTTTATACTTAGACACTGGTTACATTAGCATTCCATCCTTTTTATGAGTGTCTGCTTCTTCAGAGGTTGACAGCAGAAGGGTTATTAGTAGAAGATGCTAATTTACTTGCAAAATTGATCTCAATGCAAAATCCTGTATATGAAATGTATTCAGCACTGAAAATATGCTATGCTAAATCACTTGTTGCAGCTAATTCAATTGAAATAGATGTATTTCATGCGAAACTGAAGCGTGTCTGGACCTTTAGTAGGGAATGTATCATAAGCTTCACGTGTATCCTTAAGCAAGTGATGGTAAACTAGTTTAGTCCTCCAATGTCATTTTAATAAATTATTTTTTGTGCCGGTCAGCTTAACCTCTGCCCCCTGAGGCTCCACCTGTGACCTCATTATGGTTAAACTAATATTGATCGCTCTGAAAATGCAGTTCATCTTGACCTTGACACTGAACCCTGCAGCAGCTGATCCGACTACTGAGAGCAGATGCTCTCTCTCTTTCTCTCTCTTTCTCTCCCTCTCTCTTTTGTGAAAGGGGGGTCAGCTGTAGCCTGTCGTCTGCCAAAGGCCAATAAACACCCCTTCATCTTCCCTGCCCCTGCTGGGCAATCACTGTGTTAATTGTTTAGGCTGGTCGTTAAGACAAATGCAGGCTTATTTTTAGCTGCTCCGCTACAATGCATTGCATATACTGTCCTTTGTGCCCGTGCCAAGACTTTACATGGCGTGAGCTATGAGTAGGACTTTATATAGGCCGCTACATTTGACACATCTGTGGAAACATATGAGATGCTACACTATTGTTAGTGTCGTCCACAGAGGTTTGACAGGCTCCATTAGTAATACAGTGTGCATTTGTGAATATAAATACATATATAGGAGTGATTGATGATGTCTGGATCTTCTAGCTGCCTAGGTCAGTTTGCCATTGTCATGGCTTAATACTGACTCCTAAGTAAGCCATTTATCTACTTATCCTCTATTCACACAGCAAGGTTGTTTTCTCGGCGGATACGAGCAAAACTGCAATCAGTGCAATCTACAGTGTTGACATCATGAGACGTGTTACTGAAATGGTGTGTGTCCTTCAGAAACTGCAGATAGGCTATATTAGTTGGGCTACAACGATTGCTATAATCTTTCATTATAGCAAATATTAATTAACTCACCAGATTATTCAACGTTCTCTGGCAAGGGCGTAAATTTGCTCTTGACATTAGTGGGGACCTATTAATACATCTCCCCCCGTCTTTGGGTGTACCCAAACTTTTGACAGGTAGAGTGTGTCCGTATGATGATGTGGTTTGATTTAATTGGATATTTAAAATAATTCAGGTTGAAACTTTTAAGTGATATGAACGTGTTGGAAATTAATTGAATTTGCTTTAGTTTAGTTTTTACAGTATGTATGTAGTGGTGTAGTGGTTAGTATAGTGGTGTAGTGGTTAGTATGGTGGTGTAGTGGTTAGTACGGTGATGTAGTGGTTAGTACGGTGATGTAGTGGTTAGTACGGTGATGTAGTGGTTAGTATGGTGGTGTAGTGGTTAGTACGGTGATGTAGTGGTTAGTACGGTGGTTTAGTGGTTAGTATGGTGGTGCAGTGGTTAGTATAGTGGTGTAGTGGTTAGTATGGTGGTGTAGTGGTTAGTACGGTGATGTAGTGGTTAGTACGGTGATGTAGTGGTTAGTATGGTGATGTAGTGGTTAGTACGGTGGTGTAGTGGTTAGTACGGTGGTGTAGTGGTTAGTACGGTGATGTAGTGGTTAGTACGGTGGTTTAGTGGTTAGTATGGTGGTGTAGTGGTCAGTATGGTGGTGTAGTAGTTAGTACGGTGATGTAGTGGTTAGTACGGTGGTTTAGTGGTTAGTACGGTGGTGTAGTGGTTAGTACGGTGATGTAGTGGTTAGTACGGTGATGTAGTGGTTAGTACGGTGGTTTAGTGGTTAGTACGGTGGTGTAGTGGTTAGTACGGTGGTGTAGTGGTTAGTACGGTGATGTAGTGGTTAGTATGGTGGTGTAGTGGTTAGTATAGTGGTGTAGTGGTTAGTATGGTGGTGTAGTGGTTAGTACGGTGGTGTAGTGGTTAGTACGGTGATGTAGTGGTTAGTACGGTGGTTTAGTGGTTAGTATGGTGGTGTAGTGGTCAGTATGGTGGTGTAGTAGTTAGTACGGTGATGTAGTGGTTAGTACGGTGGTTTAGTGGTTAGTACGGTGGTGTAGTGGTTAGTACGGTGATGTAGTGGTTAGTATGGTGGTGTAGTGGTTATTACGGTGGTGTAGTGGTTAGTACGGTGGTGTAGTGGTTAGTACGGTGGTGTGATGGTTAGTATGGTGGTGTAGTGGTTATTACGGTGGTGTAGTGGTTATTACGGTGGTGTAGTGGTTAGTACGGTGGTGTAGTGATTAGTAAGGTGGTGTAATGGTCAGTACGGTGGTGTAGTGGTTAGTACGGTGGTGTATTGGTTAGTATGGTGGTGTAGTGGTTAGTACGGTGGTGTAGTGGTTAGTACGGTGATGTAGTGGTTAGTATGGTGGTGTAGTGGTTAGTACGGTGATGTAGTGGTTAGTACGGTGATGTAGTGGTTAGTACGGTGATGTAGTGGTTAGTATGGTGGTGTAGTGGTTAGTACGGTGGTGTAGTGGTTAGTACGGTGATGTAGTGGTTAGTACGGTGATGTAGTGGTTAGTACGGTGATGTAGTGGTTAGTATGGTGGTGTAGTGGTTAGTACGGTGATGTAGTGGTTAGTACGGTGGTTTAGTGGTTAGTATGGTGGTGTAGTGGTCAGTATGGTGGTGTAGTAGTTAGTACGGTGATGTAGTGGTTAGTACGGTGGTTTAGTGGTTAGTACGGTGGTGTAGTGGTTAGTACGGTGATGTAGTGGTTAGTATGGTGGTGTAGTGGTTATTACGGTGGTGTAGTGGTTAGTACGGTGGTGTAGTGGTTAGTACGGTGGTGTGATGGTTAGTATGGTGGTGTAGTGGTTATTACGGTGGTGTAGTGGTTATTACGGTGGTGTAGTGGTTAGTACGGTGGTGTAGTGATTAGTAAGGTGGTGTAATGGTCAGTACGGTGGTGTAGTGGTTAGTACGGTGGTGTATTGGTTAGTATGGTGGTGTAGTGGTTAGTACGGTGGTGTAGTGGTTAGTACGGTGATGTAGTGGTTAGTATGGTGGTGTAGTGGTTATTACGGTGGTGTAGTGGTTAGTATGGTGGTGTAGTGGTTAGTACGGTGGTGTGATGGTTAGTATGGTGGTGTAGTGGTTATTACGGTGGTGTAGTGGTTATTACGGTGGTGTAGTGGTTAGTACGGTGGTGTAGTGATTAGTAAGGTGGTGTAATGGTCAGTACGGTGGTGTAGTGGTTAGTACGGTGGTGTATTGGTTAGTATGGTGGTGTAGTGGTTAGTACGGTGGTGCAGTGGTTAGTACGGTGGTGTAGTGGTTATTATGGTGGTGTAGTGGTTAGTATGGTGGTGTAGTGGTTAGTACGGTGGTGTAGTGGTTAGTATGGTGGTGTAGTGGTTAGTATGGTGGTGTAGTGGTTAATACGGTGGTGTAGTGGTTAGTATGGTGGTGTAGTGGTTAGTACGGGGGTGTAGTGGTTAGTACGGTGGTGTAGTGGTTAGTATGGTGGTGTAGTGGTCAGTACGGTGGTGTAGTGGTTAGTATGGTGGTGTAGTGGTTAAAATGGTGGTGTAGTGGTTAGTATGGTGGTGTAGTGGTCAGTATGGTGGTGTAGTGGTTAGTATGGTGGTGTAGTGGTCAGTAAGGTGGTGTAGTGGTCAGTATGGTGGTGTAGTGGTTAGTACGGTGGTGTAGTGATTAGTAAGGTGGTGTAATGGTCAGTACGGTGGTGTAGTGGTTAGTACGGTGGTGTATTGGTTAGTATGGTGG
The DNA here is from genome assembly GCA_021613375.1 of Megaleporinus macrocephalus. Taxonomy (NCBI): domain Eukaryota; kingdom Metazoa; phylum Chordata; class Actinopteri; order Characiformes; family Anostomidae; genus Megaleporinus; species Megaleporinus macrocephalus. The sequence continues at coordinate 6,962,399 of CM038727.1, read as the reverse complement.
TGTAGTGGTTAGTACGGTGGTGCAGTGGTTAGTACGGTGGTGTAGTGGTTATTATGGTGGTGTAGTGGTTAGTATGGTGGTGTAGTGGTTAGTACGGTGGTGTAGTGGTTAGTATGGTGGTGTAGTGGTTAGTATGGTGGTGTAGTGGTTAATACGGTGGTGTAGTGGTTAGTATGGTGGTGTAGTGGTTAGTACGGGGGTGTAGTGGTTAGTACGGTGGTGTAGTGGTTAGTATGGTGGTGTAGTGGTCAGTACGGTGGTGTAGTGGTTAGTATGGTGGTGTAGTGGTTAAAATGGTGGTGTAGTGGTTAGTATGGTGGTGTAGTGGTCAGTATGGTGGTGTAGTGGTTAGTATGGTGGTGTAGTGGTCAGTAAGGTGGTGTAGTGGTCAGTATGGTGGTGTAGTGGTTAGTACGGTGGTGTAGTGGTTAGTATGGTGGTGTAGTGGTTAGTACGGTGGTGTAGTGATTAGTAAGGTGGTGTAATGGTCAGTACGGTGGTGTAGTGGTTAGTACGGTGGTGTATTGGTTAGTATGGTGGTGTAGTGGTTAGTACGGTGGTGCAGTGGTTAGTACGGTGGTGTAGTGGTTATTATGGTGGTGTAGTGGTTAGTATGGTGGTGTAGTGGTTAGTACGGTGGTGTAGTGGTTAGTACGGTGGTGTAGTGGTTAGTATAGTGGTGTAGTGGTTAGTATGGTGGTGTAGTGGTTAGTACGGTGGTGTAGTGGTTAGTACGGTGATGTAGTGGTTAGTACGGTGGTTTAGTGGTTAGTATGGTGGTGTAGTGGTCAGTATGGTGGTGTAGTAGTTAGTACGGTGATGTAGTGGTTAGTACGGTGGTTTAGTGGTTAGTACGGTGGTGTAGTGGTTAGTACGGTGATGTAGTGGTTAGTATGGTGGTGTAGTGGTTATTACGGTGGTGTAGTGGTTAGTACGGTGGTGTAGTGGTTAGTACGGTGGTGTGATGGTTAGTATGGTGGTGTAGTGGTTATTACGGTGGTGTAGTGGTTATTACGGTGGTGTAGTGGTTAGTACGGTGGTGTAGTGATTAGTAAGGTGGTGTAATGGTCAGTACGGTGGTGTAGTGGTTAGTACGGTGGTGTATTGGTTAGTATGGTGGTGTAGTGGTTAGTACGGTGGTGTAGTGGTTAGTACGGTGATGTAGTGGTTAGTATGGTGGTGTAGTGGTTATTACGGTGGTGTAGTGGTTAGTACGGTGGTGTAGTGGTTAGTACGGTGGTGTGATGGTTAGTATGGTGGTGTAGTGGTTATTACGGTGGTGTAGTGGTTATTACGGTGGTGTAGTGGTTAGTACGGTGGTGTAGTGATTAGTAAGGTGGTGTAATGGTCAGTACGGTGGTGTAGTGGTTAGTACGGTGGTGTATTGGTTAGTATGGTGGTGTAGTGGTTAGTACGGTGGTGTAGTGGTTAGTACGGTGATGTAGTGGTTAGTATGGTGGTGTAGTGGTTATTACGGTGGTGTAGTGGTTAGTATGGTGGTGTAGTGGTTAGTACGGTGGTGTGATGGTTAGTATGGTGGTGTAGTGGTTATTACGGTGGTGTAGTGGTTATTACGGTGGTGTAGTGGTTAGTACGGTGGTGTAGTGATTAGTAAGGTGGTGTAATGGTCAGTACGGTGGTGTAGTGGTTAGTACGGTGGTGTATTGGTTAGTATGGTGGTGTAGTGGTTAGTACGGTGGTGCAGTGGTTAGTACGGTGGTGTAGTGGTTATTATGGTGGTGTAGTGGTTAGTATGGTGGTGTAGTGGTTAGTACGGTGGTGTAGTGGTTAGTACGGTGGTGTATTGGTTAGTATGGTGGTGTAGTGGTTAGTACGGTGGTGCAGTGGTTAGTACGGTGGTGTAGTGGTTATTATGGTGGTGTAGTGGTTAGTATGGTGGTGTAGTGATTAGTAAGGTGGTGTAATGGTCAGTACGGTGGTGTAGTGGTTAGTACGGTGGTTTAGTGGTTAGTATGGTGGTGTAGTGGTCAGTATGGTGGTGTAGTAGTTAGTACGGTGATGTAGTGGTTAGTACGGTGGTTTAGTGGTTAGTACGGTGGTGTAGTGGTTAGTACGGTGATGTAGTGGTTAGTATGGTGGTGTAGTGGTTATTACGGTGGTGTAGTGGTTAGTACGGTGGTGTAGTGGTTAGTACGGTGGTGTGATGGTTAGTATGGTGGTGTAGTGGTTATTACGGTGGTGTAGTGGTTATTACGGTGGTGTAGTGGTTAGTACGGTGGTGTAGTGATTAGTAAGGTGGTGTAATGGTCAGTACGGTGGTGTAGTGGTTAGTACGGTGGTGTATTGGTTAGTATGGTGGTGTAGTGGTTAGTACGGTGGTGTAGTGGTTAGTACGGTGATGTAGTGGTTAGTATGGTGGTGTAGTGGTTATTACGGTGGTGTAGTGGTTAGTACGGTGGTGTAGTGGTTAGTACGGTGGTGTGATGGTTAGTATGGTGGTGTAGTGGTTATTACGGTGGTGTAGTGGTTATTACGGTGGTGTAGTGGTTAGTACGGTGGTGTAGTGATTAGTAAGGTGGTGTAATGGTCAGTACGGTGGTGTAGTGGTTAGTACGGTGGTGTATTGGTTAGTATGGTGGTGTAGTGGTTAGTACGGTGGTGTAGTGGTTAGTACGGTGATGTAGTGGTTAGTATGGTGGTGTAGTGGTTATTACGGTGGTGTAGTGGTTAGTATGGTGGTGTAGTGGTTAGTACGGTGGTGTGATGGTTAGTATGGTGGTGTAGTGGTTATTACGGTGGTGTAGTGGTTATTACGGTGGTGTAGTGGTTAGTACGGTGGTGTAGTGATTAGTAAGGTGGTGTAATGGTCAGTACGGTGGTGTAGTGGTTAGTACGGTGGTGTATTGGTTAGTATGGTGGTGTAGTGGTTAGTACGGTGGTGCAGTGGTTAGTACGGTGGTGTAGTGGTTATTATGGTGGTGTAGTGGTTAGTATGGTGGTGTAGTGGTTAGTACGGTGGTGTAGTGGTTAGTATGGTGGTGTAGTGGTTAGTATGGTGGTGTAGTGGTTAATACGGTGGTGTAGTGGTTAGTATGGTGGTGTAGTGGTTAGTACGGGGGTGTAGTGGTTAGTACGGTGGTGTAGTGGTTAGTATGGTGGTGTAGTGGTCAGTACGGTGGTGTAGTGGTTAGTATGGTGGTGTAGTGGTTAAAATGGTGGTGTAGTGGTTAGTATGGTGGTGTAGTGGTCAGTATGGTGGTGTAGTGGTTAGTATGGTGGTGTAGTGGTCAGTAAGGTGGTGTAGTGGTCAGTATGGTGGTGTAGTGGTTAGTACGGTGGTGTAGTGGTTAGTATGGTGGTGTAGTGGTTAGTACGGTGGTGTAGTGATTAGTAAGGTGGTGTAATGGTCAGTACGGTGGTGTAGTGGTTAGTACGGTGGTGTATTGGTTAGTATGGTGGTGTAGTGGTTAGTACGGTGGTGCAGTGGTTAGTACGGTGGTGTAGTGGTTATTATGGTGGTGTAGTGGTTAGTATGGTGGTGTAGTGGTTAGTACGGTGGTGTAGTGGTTAGTATGGTGGTGTAGTGGTTAGTATGGTGGTGTAGTGGTTAATACGGTGGTGTAGTGGTTAGTATGGTGGTGTAGTGGTTAGTACGGGGGTGTAGTGGTTAGTACGGTGGTGTAGTGGTTAGTATGGTGGTGTAGTGGTCAGTACGGTGGTGTAGTGGTTAGTATGGTGGTGTAGTGGTTAAAATGGTGGTGTAGTGGTTAGTATGGTGGTGTAGTGGTCAGTATGGTGGTGTAGTGGTTAGTATGGTGGTGTAGTGGTCAGTAAGGTGGTGTAGTGGTCAGTATGGTGGTGTAGTGGTTAGTACGGTGGTGTAGTGGTTAGTATGGTGGTGTAGTGGTTAGTACGGTGGTGTAGTGATTAGTAAGGTGGTGTAATGGTCAGTACGGTGGTGTAGTGGTTAGTACGGTGGTGTATTGGTTAGTATGGTGGTGTAGTGGTTAGTACGGTGGTGCAGTGGTTAGTACGGTGGTGTAGTGGTTATTATGGTGGTGTAGTGGTTAGTATGGTGGTGTAGTGGTTAGTACGGTGGTGTAGTGGTTAGTATGGTGGTGTAGTGGTTAGTATGGTGGTGTAGTGGTTAATACGGTGGTGTAGTGGTTAGTATGGTGGTGTAGTGGTTAGTACGGGGGTGTAGTGGTTAGTACGGTGGTGTAGTGGTTAGTATGGTGGTGTAGTGGTCAGTACGGTGGTGTAGTGGTTAGTATGGTGGTGTAGTGGTTAATATGGTGGTGTAGTGGTTAGTATGGTGGTGTAGTGGTTAGTATGGTGGTGTAGTGGTTAGTATGGTGGTGTAGTGGTTAATATGGTGGTGTAGTGGTTAGTATGGTGGTGTAGTGGTCAGTATGGTGGTGTAGTGGTTAGTATGGTGGTGTAGTGGTTAGTATGGTGGTGTAGTGGTCAGTATGGTGGTGTAGTGGTTAGTATGGTGGTGTAGTGGTTAGTATGGTGGTGTAGTGGTTAGTATGGTGGTGTAGTGGTCAGCACTGTCTCCTCACAGTAAGATGATCTGGGTTGGATTCCCGGTCCGGGTGGTTCTGTGTGGAGTGTGTATGTTCTCCCCGTGCTTGAGTGGGTTCCTCCAGGTACTCCGGTTTCCTCCCACAGTCCAAACACATGCATGTTAGGTTGATCGCTCACTCTAAACCAGTAGCGAACCGTGACCCTTAAGCCTCGGCCCTCTCACCCAACCCTCCCCAACCGCCGTCTGAAAAACTGTTTCCTCTCCAAATGAACTGCAAGTCAAGAGACAAAAAATGAGACGACAGAAATACAACAAACAATAACATCTGTACAACACAGACAACTTCTTAATCAAATTATTTTAATAATTGTTTAGATGTTGATTGTCAAACTGTAAGTAAATAAATATATATGTTTGTGTGTGTGTGTGTGTGTGTATGTGTATGTGTTAAGAATATTTTAGGCCCTCTGAGAGGGCATAGAGGGCCATGACGGTTCCCCACTGCTCTAAACAGACCCCCGTGACCACGACTACCGGGATAAAGCGGAAGATAATAGATGGATGGGCTGCCCATAATGTCACAAAAACAAATCCATGAAGAAGGGACCAACAGAAATGGTCCAGAGCAGCTTGGAATACAATCTTTTTACATGACAATGGATGTTTATGTCCTGCTGTTTATGTGTTTGGAATATCCTGATAACATACTTTCCATTTTCACATTGGACTCCTAATCCTGAATGTATTGCTAGTTATTTACACCAAAGAAGAACGTTCAAAGACACATGTGTTCATTTACTGAGTGTCTGCAAAAGCATCTGCTCATAAACTCACGTAAATGAGCTTTATCTCATCCTGTGTAACAGCTAGCGCTCGCTCACATGCCTTTGCTTCGCCGCAGCTTTGTAGATAACAGCTGCTCCGTTCTCACCAGCTGGCCTGGTCCTGGTCTCCAGCCATCATTACGTATTCGTTGTTTTGTGCACTTTGCTGCAGCTAACGTCAATTATATCATAAACCAAGATTAGCGTTCTCAACAACCACTTACAAGCAAAGTCGATGCCATGGATAAAGCTTGGCTCCTCTGCAGCTTATCTGAAAGCTTAACTGCAATAGATCATCACGCCCTGCTCTTTATAGTCCGGCAGGCGTGCGTACATAGCTACGTAGCTCTGAGAGACTGAATACATGTCAGAATAGGATTAGATGGGGCATTCCGAACCAACACATGGGCAACTCTCCATGTAGTCATGGCAATTATCACCATAAGTGGCATATCCAGCATGGTCATCAAAGATAGATTGATCAAACTCAGCTATGGCCAGAACCTCATCCTGTTTGTGTTAGTGTTTTATGGCTATTTTCAGGGTTTTTTTGAAGCCCTGATAGTCTAAACGCATTCGCTAAGGAAGAAAATATAACTTATCCGCTTGTTTAGTCTGACGTAGATCCCAAACTCTTAAGTGGTCCTGGTCCAAGACTCCATTGCATCGACTGAGGGTCTCTCGTCTTTACAGCATGCTGCCCAAGCCAACATGTCCATGTGGGCCTTGCATGGGTTAAAGATAGGCTGCCAGTCAGGTCCCAGAAGGATAAGTCCATTGTTTCCATATGGACCCTGTTTGTATTTGTACATGTGGGCCACTAAGGGGGCTATTCGGGCTGAAAGTGGAGCCCATTTGAACAGTCATCCACCAGCCCCATAGTCAAAACAGAAATAACTGTAATCTTGCTGGGCCTAACTGGACCTCACAGCTGTGACCCAAACGGTGCCCACAACTGTAACTTAACCAGGGCCTGCAATGATAACCTACCTGGGGCCCACATCTGTAGCCTAACTGGGTCCCATAACTGTAATCCAGCTGGGCCCACAGCAGTAGCCTAACTGAGGCCCACAACTGTAACAAAAAAAAGGTACCTACAGACTCTCCCAACTGAGACCCATGACTATAGCTTAACTAGGGCCCAAAGTTATAACCCAACGCCCCCACAGTCAAAACAAAAATAACTGTAACCTTGCTGGGCCTAACTGGACCTCACGGCCGTGACCCAAACGGTGCCCACAACTGTAACTTAACCAGGGACCACAATGGTAACCTACCTGAGGCCCACATCTGTAACCTAACTGGGTCCCTTAACTGTAATCCAGCTGGGCCCACAGCAGTAGCCTAACTGCGGCCCACAACTGTAACACAAAAGGTACCTACAGACTCTCCCAACTGAGACCCATGACTGTAGCCCAAGTAGGGCCCAAAGTGGGGTCCATGTATGGCCAATCAAAAACCCCTTACAAACCCATACAGCCTAGAAAAACCCATACAGCCCTCAAAAAACTGTTTGCTGGAGTTAAGTTATATTTTTTGGAGTGAAGTCATATTAGGGAGTTGTACTTTCCCTTTTAGCTTTTTTAGTTTGTAAGTGCTTCCGTGTTGCAGTATTCAGCATGTAGAGGTGGACCCACTCAGCAAATCTACCTTCCAATGCATTCATTGTGAGTAAAGTGCCAGACGTTTAGACATGCTTGCACTTAATTGGCTGAAAGTGAGCGGGCAATGGGTTGTTGTGCCTTTATTGATGTTAGACACCAAACCTACGCCCTTAAATTGAACTGAAAGATGTGGGTCAACAGCAAGAAACACTCTATTACACCCACAGCCTTTATTAAGGGTATGCACAGTGGACCCGTTTGGCTTGCTGACATTACAGCCTTTTATCACCAAACTGTTGGCATTTGCTTAAAAATTATATATCATTTACAGCCATTCCCTCTTCTCTGTCTCATTACTGGCACAGTTGCCTCACAGTAAGATGATCTGGGTTGGATTCCTGGTCTGGGTGGTTCTGTGTGGAGTGTGTATGTTCTCTCTGTGCTTGAGTGGGTTCCTCCGGGTACTCTGGTTTCCTCCCACAGTCCAAACACATGCATGTTAGGTTGATCCTCACTCTAAACTGCCCGTAGGTGTGCGTGTGTGTGTTTACCATGCAATGGACCTGTCCATGGTGTACCCCGCCTTCGCCCGATGACGCTGGGATTGGCTCCAGCCCAATGGATGGATGGATGTCTGTCTCATTAGGAAAGTGCTAGAATGATAACTGAGTAACTTTTAGACTCTGTTTAAACAAAGAAAGCCAACGCACAAGAGGTTCAGGCCTGGACTTGAAGGTTGATACTGTCCTGTCTTAACAAGCAAACACAATCAAAACGACGTCCCAGTTTCTGAATACATGAGCCTGGGATGCAATAAAAGCACAGCGGTGGCACTTTGATTGTTTAGACATCAAAAGGTGTGATGTCGTTATAAAGAGTTCATGTTTTTGAAGTCCTGAACACTTACGGTATGCTTTGATTTCAGTCATCAAAAGAAACCATTTAATCCAGATGAATGGGCCTGTGTGATGATTCTGACCGGTGCCCATTCAAGCTGTGTGTGTGCCTACTGAATCGAACGCTTGCTTGTTTTCAAAAGTCTTAATCAGTGTTATTGTGCCCCTTGCAATGCACTGCTCATGCACACCCACACGAAACACACGTTCGTCTCGACAGCTGTGGCGTCTGTTCTTCAGGCCCGACAGACCGTAATGAATTGAGGCAAGTGTTGACTGAGAATTCTACACGTCAGTTGATTATGATTGAACAAAAATCTGCTTATTAATGTGAGGGTTGATTCATTTTCATGAGTAATGCACATACACTACCGCTCGAAAGTTTAGGATCACTTTGGAATTTCATTTCATGCAATTTTCATGCAATTCACAAACAATATTGTTCATTTCACAATTAATGTAAGTGTATCCGATGATTTTTAAAGAATAAAAATGTTTGTATTAAAGTCTATTTTTGTATAGAGGCTTATTTTTCATATAGTCCTATTATCAGTAATTCTCAGTCCTCTGTCTAAATCTCCTGGTACGACCACCAATCCAAGTTAAGGATGTTATTGGACTAATTGGTTGTTAGGACACTCTTGCTCAATTGTGATCACAGCTGAAAAACATTCTACTAATAAGTGAGTATAAAAGGGAACAACATTCTAGGTTAGTTTAGTATCTGAAGATCAGCAGTTGATGGCTTGCTGACCGACTCACAATGACCAGAAAGAAACAACTTTCTTTAGAGACCCGTCAGTCCATTGTTGTGTTAAGGAAGAAGATACTCCATTAAAACAAGAACATTTCACTGTGATCCCAAACTTTTGAGTGGTAGTGTATATGGACATATAGTTGTCCATATACCCCTCCACCATATGTCTTACAATGGACACATTACTGTACATGGCAGGTTCTGACATATCTGGAGTCCAGCTTGAGCTGGTTTCCTCAGCTGTCCGGGCCATTCAGACGCACGCTAATGCAAATGACAGCCGTACTGACGACACGAAACAGCATATCCGTTCTTCGCTTCAGTGAAAACATAGCTTGTCCCGGCTCTGTTCGAGGAACGCTCCTGCAGGTCCTCCTGACAGAAAAGGCGGAACGTATGAACGGAATGTACTGTGGTTATTTAACAGGAAGTACCGGGTCTATTGAAGAGGCAGAGCCAGGCTTAGAGGCTTATCACATGCTATCTCTGCTTGGTCAGCGGCCAGCACAATAGGCTCCATTCAACAGTCAGGCAGCTCTCCGCAGGCGCCCCGCTCAGGCTGATCCACAGCGGCCGTGCCGTACCTGATGGCACGCTAGCTTGGCTAAAGTTTCAGCTGTGATCATCTCTCTGACCTGACCCATGATGCCATTCGAATTTCTGGGCAACGGGCCAGTTCCTGGCACGGTCCTGGACGACTGTCAACAACTTCAGGCCTCATAAATCCAGGTCGGCTTCCAGGGTCACCTGTCGCCCTGCCATTGCTGCAGATTCCAGTAGTGCCTCAGGGTTCAGTGTTGGGGTCCATGCTAAATAAATAGATGAAAGCTTGTAGATGTTTTATAGTTAGCAATGAGTTGGTTGATGCTGTCCCATGAGATATTTGACTTGCACTATGATATTAACATATGATGATTATTTACAGGACTGCAGGGTCAAAGTATCAATTGCAAGGCTTATTATATGCATGCACCCGTACTTAATTGACCAGGCTTATATACTTCCTTATTTTTATAGGCTTTAGAGGTTTTTTGTTAGAGGGACAGCACAGTGGACATTGAAACAGTTGTATTTGAGAAATTGCATTCATCTGAGTCGAGATAAGATCCTTTATTAGTCTCACAGTGAGAAAATTCAGTGTTACAGTAGCAAAGGGATAGCAAGGCACTCAGTACAAAAAATAGATAAATAAACAGAACAGTATATACAATATCCATCCATTATCTGCCACTTTATCCCACTAGTTGGGGTCACAGGGGGAGCCAATCCCAGCGTCATCAGGCGAAGGCGGGGTACACCATCGACAGTTCGCCAGTCTATTGCATGGCCAACATTCACTAACATCTACGGGCAGTTTAGAGTAAGTGATCAACCTAACATGCATGTGTTTGGACATGTGGGAGGAACCCACTCAAGCACGGGGAGCACATACACACTCCACACAGAACCACCCAGACCAGGGATTGAACCCGGATCGTCTTGCTGTGAGGCGACTACACCACCGTGCCGCCTATATACAATATAAATAATAAAAATTCAAGAACTCTTGTGATTGTATTTAGAAAATAATTGCACATTGCTTTTTAAAAAAGAGGTAGAAAGTTAGAAGAAACTCAAAAATGAGCCGGAGCTGCTGCAACAGGCTGCCATCTCCGCGGCTCCATCTTGGAAAAAATACGACAAACCAAGTCTGTGTAGTATATAATTACAATCAATTAAATATGCATACAATCAAAGTCCTGATAGGGACATGTGTCCACATAGCAAAACACCTGGGCAGTTATTTGCAGACAAAACATAGCATTGCAATGCGGCAGCTGAGAAGGCCTTTCAAAGTTTAAAGCCTGGTTAAACCTTTCATCTCCATAGTGACGTATGTATCATCAAAGGACATCATACATAAAAGAACAACTAACTATATTGGGTACGCTGAACACTAGACACTTACAATTAGACGGGCAGCACTGTTACGTTGTTACAACAGGTCAGAAACAGCTTCTGATTGGTCAACAAGTCAGGATCACAGTCTCTGATTGGTCGGCCAATGTTATCCAAGGCAGAGGAATGCTAACAAGGACTTTTTTTAACATGAAAAATTGAATAAATAATCACAGAAAACATTCAGAGGTGGATGAATCATCAAGAATTTATTTTACAAAGTCTCCAAATAGAAAGTGCAGCCCAAGGCTGAATTACAAAGTTTCAATCGCACCAGAGCGCTCGCTGGAACAAAGCAATGTTACCCTTCCAGAAAAAAAGAAAGCAAGCAGTTAGAATGTAGAGTCCCTGTTTATTTTGTTAATGTCATATACGACGTTGTTAACCTTAAAAAAATGTATAATAAAATACTCACACTCAGCCAAAACATTAAAACCACCTCCTTGTATCTACACTCACTGTCCACTGTATCAGCTCCACTGATCATACAGGAGCTCCACTTACAGACTGTAGTTCATCTGATTCTCTGTATACTTTATTACTCTGTTCTTTAATGATCAGGACCCCCACAGGACCACCACAGAGCAGGTATTATTAGGGAGGTGGATCATTCTCAGCACTGCAGTGACACTGACAGGGTGGTGGAGTGTTTAAACACCTCCTCAGTGTCACTGCTGGACTGAGAATCGTCCACCAACCAAAACTATCCAGACAGCAGTGTCCTGTGGGCGGCGTCCTGTGTCCACTGATGAAGAACTAGAGAACACAAACTGTGCAGCAGCAGATGAGCTACTGTCTCTGACTTTACATCTACAAGGTGGACCAGCAAGTAGTAGGAGTGTCTAATAGAGTGGACAGTGAGTGGACTGCTGCACTGCTGTATCTGATCCACTCACACCAGCACAACACACACTAACACACCACCACCATGTCAGTGTCACTGCAGTGCTGAGAGTGACCCACCTCCCTAATAGTAGCTGCTCTGTGGTGGTCCTGTGGGGGTCCTGATCATTAAAGAACAGGGTAATGAAGTATACAGAGAATCAGATGAACTACAGTCTGTAAGTGTAGCTCCTATATGGTCAGTGGAGCTGATACAGTGGACAGTGTGTATAGATATAAAGAGGGGGTTTTAACGTTACGGCTATATAACAAATACAATAAATATAAAAACTTCTTTGATTGCTCTTCGCTAATTACTACTGATTTTAGAGAAGCTGATGGATCACATGTTCCCATCTAAAAGATGACCAACCTTGTTAAAACTTGAAGGTTCGATATTAATTATTTAAAAATTGATTATGTCTGCAAGTCTCCAAAACACAACAGCAGAGCTTGGCTTGCGTTGCCATGTCAAAGAAAAATCAATCGGCGGTATGCGGGCTAATTGGCCGCGGCGCAAAGACTGATTACTTCTCTTCGGCCATAATGTGGCGTGGCATTCGTTACAAACCCGCTGTGACCTTTGGCTTAGCCACCCGTCCCACCACGCAAGCAACATGCCCTCTTGCAATTAGTGAGATTCTGTGGGGCGCTCGTCAAAGCCAGCCCGCGTAGCATTGTCAGAGGCAAATGATCGCCGGTCCCTGGCATTTGAACGACAAGACTGGAGTCGCATCATCAGCACTTATTAATAAACGAGTTGCTGGCTTTTAAAGGCTGCCGATACTTTGATTTTGTCTGTCTTTGAACATGCTTATGTAGCCTACGGCTCAAAAGTTTGGATCACAGTGAAATGTTCTTGTTTTAATGGAGTATCTTCTTCCTTAACACAACAATGGACTGACGGGTCTCTAAAGAAAGTTGTTTTTTTCTGGTCATTGTGAGTCGGTCAGCAATCCATCAACTGCTGATCTTCAGATACTAAACTAACCTAGAATGTTGTTCCCTTTTATACTCACTTATTAGTAGAATGTTTTTCAGCTGTGATCACAATTGAGCAAGAGTGTCCTAACAACCAATTAGTCCAATAACATCCTTAACTTGGATTGGTGGTCGTACCAGGAGATTTAGACAGAGGACTGAGAATTACTGATAATAGAACTATATGCAAAATAAGCCTCTATACAAAAATAGACTTTAATACAAACATTTTTATTCTTTAAAAATCATCTGATACACTTACATTAATTGAGAAATGAACAATATTGTTTGTGAATTGCATGAAAATTGCTCACCAGACTGTAATCGTCGCTGTCTAATAGAAAAGCAGTATCTCCAGAAATGCAACTTTACAGGAGAGGCCAAAAAAACATCTTTACTTTCAATGTAAGTCAATAGAACCAGAATTGTTTCCAAGTTATTTTGGAGCACTTCTATAGATCCATTGTCTATGAAAGCAGCTACAGCTTTTAATTGATCCCAAAAGCTACGATATACAGTACGCTGCACATCATTACTGTTACTGTTCTTTGAGACCACTGAAGAAGAGGAACATCAGTTGTTTAGCTTCAAACATGAAGCAGCTAATGACTATTACGAGAGATAAGAATGGAACTGGAACAGCCGGAGATATAAACCCAGATCACATGTGAAGTAGACAGAGATTTACACAGAGATCACATGTTGAAGCTGTTCTTATGATCTCTCCATGAAAGCTGTGTTTCTCCATCCGCTTTCATCCACTTTCACTGCGAAGAGAGCTCTGCCAACAAGCGCCGCGTTCAAAGCGAGAGGCATGATGAATCAGAACGAGCCGACAGTTCGCATTTTTCTCCGTCTGCACGTCCGTCCGCGCTCTTTGAAATCTCGCACGTCAGCTGGACTCCACATCTTTGAGCACAAAAGAAAAAAAACCTGATGGAGCGCGATCCTGGAGGAACGTCCCAGCTGTTTCACATGTCCGGCAGCGTCCATGATGTGCCATGATTCAGGAGAGTTAGGATAAGGAACCATGGAAGAACTGCTTTTAGTTTCCTGAAGAATGTTTGGCATCTATATAAACAGTGGAGTCACATTATTATGATATCCAGAGTAACCGCCGTGTGCAGCAGCTAGACGGACTGGGAGGCTCAATAAGGTCCTGGTAGGTGTTTACAGGTAACTGGAGGTATCATGCTGACTGCAGTGCATCCCACAGCTGCTGGAGGGAGCGTGGAGGAGGATCTATAGAGCCAACACCACCATCCAGGTGGTCCCACAGATGCTCAAGTGTGCAGAATTAGGGGCCCAAGGTAGAATTTGGAAGTCTTGGTCAGCTCTTCCAACCAGTGTGGGACATTTCTAGTGTCACATTGTCTTGCTGGAAGATCCCATCCGCCCCAGAGAAGACAATCAGCATGTATGGTGTACATGATCTGCAAGGATGGATTCATAAACAAATTTGTTGAGAGGGTCTTCCACATGTGGGTCCAGGGAATACCATGAAAACATCCCCCCGATGATAACATAATAATGTGACTCGACTGTGTATTTCTATGTGTATCTGTGGGAATGATAGAAGATAACAACTCGGCTCCAGCCACAGATGCTGATACAAGAATACCACTAAATTAATTATGTGCAGTCGCTGTCTAATGAAAAATGTCTTTATAGTGGTGGTGATGGTAACCAGGGGTCACCATGTCTACAGCACAAATATACACAATTTATTTACTCTCCTAAACTATCACCAGTAAACATACACAAGTTGTTATAGTGTTATATGGAATTTTGATGAAGGTAAAAGTGGAAAATCTGATAAAAAGTTGTATTTACATATATCTAACCTTTAGAGCATTCAGCTCCTCAGATGTCTGGTTCCTATCATGGTTACTGGGAACAATCCTTCTTTAATTCTAGGGGATGAAGAGAAGTTGGAATATTACCATGTATGAAATGAGTTATGAGCCTCAGAGGGGGCAAAACAAATGTAAGATACAGGCTTTTTACATGTGTTGGTGTTTTGTTTTTCTGCTTGTTATAGGTGTGTGTAGGTTATATCCCATAAGCAGCCATACATTGTGCCTTTTCACATGAATATAGAAAACCATGCTTCTAGAACGGATATATTTAAATGCCATCTTATCTGATTGGCTCTCTGCAGCTGGCCTAATAGTCAATGGCGCGTGTTGTTTTTGTGACATCACAAAAAAATAATAAAAAAATAGTTTATGTATGGGGAGACACGGTGGTGTAGTGGTTAGTATGGTGGTGTAGTGGTTAGTATGGTGGTGTAGTGGTTAGTACGGTGGTGTAGTGGTTAGTACGGTGGTGTAGTGATTAATACAATGGTGTAGTGGTTAGTATGGTGGTGTAGTGGTTAGTATGGTGGTGTAGTGGTTAGTATGGTGGTGTAGTGGTTAGTACGGTGGTGTAGTGGTTAGTATGGTGGTGTAGTGGTTAGTACGGTGGTGTAGTGGTCAGTATGGTGGTGTAGTGGTCAGTATGGTGGTGTAGTGGTTAGTACGGTGGTGTAGTGGTCAGTATGGTGGTGTAGTGGTTAGTACGGTGGTGTAGTGGTTAGTACGGTGGTGTAGTGGTTAGTATGGTGGTGTAGTGGTCAGTACGGTGGTGTAGTGGTCAGTATGGTGGTGTAGTGGTTAGTACGGTGGTGTAGTGGTTAGTATGGTGGTGTAGTGGTTAGTATGGTGGTGTAGTGGTTAGTACGGTGGTGTAGTGGTTAGTACAGTGGTGTGGTGGTTAGTATGGTGGTGTAATGGTTAGTATGGTGGTGTAGTGGTTAGTACAGTGGTGTGGTGGTTAGTATGGTGGTGTAGTGGTTAGTACAGTGGTGAAGTGGTTAGTATGGTGGTGTAGTGGTTAGTATGGTGGTGTAGTGGTTAGTAAGGTGGTGTAGTGGTTAGTATGGTGGTGTAGTGATTAATACAATGGTGTAGTGGTTAGTATGGTGGTGTAGTGGTTAGTATGGTGGTGTAGTGGTTAGTACGGTGGTGTAGTGGTTAGTACAGTGGTGTGGTGGTTAGTATGGTGGTGTAGTGGTCAGTACGGTGGTGTCGTGGTCAGTACGGTGGTGTAGTGGTTAGTATGGTGGTGTAGTGGTTAGTACGGTGGTGTAGTGGTTAGTATGGTGGTGTAGTGGTTAGTATGGTGGTGTAGTGGTTAGTACGGTGGTGTAGTGGTTAGTATGGTGGTGTAGTGGTTAGTACGGTGGTGTAGTGGTTAGTATGGTGGTGTAGTGGTTAGTACGGTGGTGTAGTGGTTAGTATGGTGGTGTAGTGGTTAGTATGGTGGTGTAGTGGTTAGTACGGTGGTGTAGTGGTTAGTATGGTGGTGTAGTGGTTAGTATGGTGGTGTAGTGGTCAGTATGGTGGTGTAGTGGTTAGTATGGTGGTGTAGTGGTTAGTATGGTGGTGTAGTGGTCAGTACGGTGGTGTAGTGGTTAGTACGGTGGTGTAGTGGTTAGTATGGTGGTGTAGTGGTTAGTATGGTGGTGTAGTGGTTAGTATGGTGGTGTAGTGGTTAATATGGTGGTGTAGTGGTTAGTATGGTGGTGTAGTGGTCAGTATGGTGGTGTAGTGGTCAGTACGGTGGTGTAATGGTTAGTACGGTGGTGTAGTGGTTAGTATGGTGGTGTAGTGGTTAGTACGGTGGTGTAGTGGTTAGTATGGTGGTGTAGTGGTTAGTACGGTGGTGTAGTGGTTAGTATGGTGGTGTAGTGGTTAGTATGGTGGTGTAGTGGTTAGTACGGTGGTGTAGTGGTTAGTATGGTGGTGTAGTGGTCAGTATGGTGGTGTAGTGGTTAGTATGGTGGTGTAGTGGTTAGTATGGTGGTGTAGTGGTTAGTATGGTGGTGTAGTGGTTAGTACGGTGGTGTAGTGGTTAGTATGGTGGTGTAGTGGTCAGTATGGTGGTGTAGTGGTTAGTATGGTGGTGTAGTGGTTAGTATGGTGGTGTAGTGGTTAGTATGGTGGTGTAGTGGTTAGTACGGTGGTGTAGTGGTTAGTACGGTGGTGTAGTGGTCAGTATGGTGGTGTAGTGGTTAGTATGGTGGTGTAGTGGTTAGTATGGTGGTGTAGTGGTTAGTATGGTGGTGTAGTGGTTAGTATGGTGGTGTAGTGGTTAGTATGGTGGTGTAGTGGTCAGTATGGTGGTGTAGTGGTTAGTATGGTGGTGTAGTGGTCAGTATGGTGGTGTAGTGGTCAGCACTGTCTCCTCACAGTAAGATGATCTGGGTTGGGTTCCCGGTCCGGGTGGTTCTGTGTGGAGTGTGTATGTTCTCTCCGTGATTGAGTGGGTTTCTCTGGGTACCCTGGTTTCCCCCCACAGTCCAAACACATGCATGTTCGGTTGATCACTCACTCTAAATTGCCTGAGGTGTGAGTGTGTGTGTGTTGGCCATGCAATGGACCTGTCCTAGTGTACCCCACCTTCGCACGAGGAAGCTTGGATTGGCTGCAGCCCACCCCCCGTGACCCTGACTAACGGGATAAAGCGGAAGATGATGGATGGATGGATGGATACTTTCTATATGTGGACTGTATATGAACTACATACTCAGTCACTCATCTTCTCACTCTGGGTTGTGTGATGTGCTGGGGCCTATCACAGTACTCACTGTGAAGAAGGCATGAAACAACCTGGACAGGCCGCCAGTTCGTCATAGGCCTTAGACTATATAGACTAAGCATAAATACTTTATTGTGCAAAAGTTTGGGCACCTCAGGTCTGTTGATTGCATGATGGCAACCAGCTAAAAATCAATTTCTGGCCATATCTGAACACAGTTTAAGACACTGGGGAACGTAAAGTACAATGTACAATGTAAAATGTGGCCTGTGTAAAAGTCTGGGCATATAGAAAATTAAATATTTTAATATTTTTCCAGTATGAAAATTTTTTTTTTTGAATTGTGTTGCCTGTAGATGACTTGGTTTCGATCAGAAAACCAACAAAACATGTGATTTGACCAGAGACATCTAAGCATTTGCATAACTGTAAATTACTGGTTTGAGTCCAAATCACACTCAAGTATAGTTATATATAGTTATACCTCACAAGCACTCACACTGACCGCTAACGTATATCTCATAACATTCAGTGTCATTATGTGCATACCGAGTGGTCTGCATGGCCTGACTCATGTGCGTAAATGGCCCGCTGGTGGTTTCCTCTGTTTTTATGACTCTTTTCAGAACATGTAGCCTTGAATGTGAAACCGTGGCGTGTGTTCCTCACTCATAATTTACGGCTCCTGCTCTGTGCGCTGTTTGATGAGCTCCAGAAGCCTTGTAAGAAATGCTATGCCTGTTCTTCAGACCTGCCCATGTTTGGGTATGAAACAATTATGAAGGCCTTGCATCTGTGTCAGATAAACAAATGCGGCCAGAAGAACTCGATAAAAACGTCATAAATCAAAATGAATGAACTTCTAAACGTAATAAATCAGTTTGAGTCAGCGTTACTACCGCGCTGATAAAATAGCCGGCACTTCACGCATCTCTTCACCCGGTGATCTTGACCTGACAGCATAAACGAGCTCGTCTGGAGATAAAACGGAGCTCTGCGTTATATGAGCAGCCGCTGCGCTCGTCAGTGTCTTGATCTGAGAGAACAGTATTAGTTTATATTAGTATTAGCTCATATTAGTATTAGTTCATAGTATTAGTCAATATTTTGCCAATTTCCCATGTCTGTGTTTGCAATGTGCCTGAATCTCATTCAGTGCTTTAATAGAACTCTATTGTGATGACTTGGCAAAGAAGGAGATGCGGAAAACAAGTAGAGATGGACCGATCAGCGTTTTTGAGGCCAATTCTGATCACCTTTCAACGCGATCGGCCGATAGCCGATACCGATAGAGGGCGGGGTATACGCCACGGCAGGGGTACATGTCTTTATTAGTCCAAGCAAGTCATGAAACGTGGTCTAAACTGGTTCATTACCATTTTTAACAAGCTCATATGAAACAGCACAATATTTTTAACTAAATTAACAGTAAATAAACAAAGTAAATCAAACAGATATCTCCAAAACTGCAATCATTACATTTAGACCCTTAATTTAAAATAAAAAAAGCTAATTAAGTAAAAACTGCAGTCCTTAAACGCAGACTCTGTTATTTTAAACTAAATCTGTAATCATTAAATGTAGAATATTGAATTGTTGCTGCTGTTCTGTTCGTACCGGTCAGATCTGGTCTGTATGGTGTTCTGGGTTATTAGTTTTGTGTTAGCTGTGTGTGCTAACTCTGCTGTTTACTGATACTCACTGCCGCTGATTTCAGTCTGTGGAAAATTAAAGAGTGTGTATTTCCACCTAGTGGTTCAGATAGGAATTGCAGGGAGCTGGCCGGAGGGCTCCTCCTCCTGGATGAAACGCTAGCTGGAAATAAAGAAATTTGGCTCATTTGTTTAACGCCATTGATCGGCTCTCGAGATCGGCTAAATTGGAGAAATATCGACCGATCACCAATCACATATTTTGATTCAAAATCGGCCGATCGATCCTTCCATCTCTAGAAACAAGTGCTCTTTGTTAAACACGGCAGCAGAGGAGACCGCCGCCCAGTGCTACTGAACAGTTACGATAGCAATCAGGTCATCAACAGCCCCACTACCCCACTAAACGTTCACACACATCAGTCCCAACTGTGGAGCCCTTGGTGCTCCGTGCCCACCGCTCCACTTGGCCATGCCCCCTGTCTGTCTGGTAGCAGGACCAAAGACATGCATGTTAGGTTGATCGGTCACTCTTAATTTCCCCTTAGGTGTGCGTGGGTGCTGGCCCTGCAATGGACCTGTCCATGGTGTAACCACCTTCGCCCAATGATGCTGGGATTGTCTCAAATGCTTAAGCTGATAGTTTAAAAGCGTTTATCTGATCAATAAGTGTATGTTCACCACCAGATCTGATTAGAACAGATGTAAATAATCATACATACAATACAAAGTAACATGAATATCTTATTGTGAGAGAAGTAGAGCAGATCTTAAGCTCCAGTTTGAAGAACAGTGTAGTTCCAGATTTCTCCTGGACGCCCCAGACATTGTCTGAATGTGTTCAGTTCCTTCAGCAGCAATCTTGATTTAGCTTAATGAAGAACTGAGCAGGTATTAGATGAGAACTGTAAATAACACTGGGTTGTTTATAGAAGGAGAAGCTTGGAAAGGGTTAAATACACACACTAACGTATGTAGAAGCACTACTTACTGTACTATTACTGTTTGGATATCTCAAAAATGAAGTAAAAGCTGGAAAACTATCTTTATTTTTAATATAAGAATGTACTCAAGTGTCCTAAAACTTTTGCACAGCACTGTATATCAAACTCCTGCAGTGTCCATGGCGCATCACCTGCTCTGGATTGAGGTTTCTTCGCTTCAGCTCTGTTATTGACTTTTAAAGCTGATCCCGAGTGCAGCTACATAAATCTCTCCCATGTTGACGTTTTTCCGTGGCGGATCACTTGAAGGCGCTTTCCCACCAACTCAAAGGACCGGAGAGAGGGGTCGACTCACCTCCCACTCAGTCTGGACGAGTGTGTGTGTGTATGAGAATGTAAGAAAGGGTAAGAGCTGGACGTGTGTGTTCCTCAGTGTGTGAGTTAATATTTATGTGTCTAATTACTCCTCATTCCTCTGCTGGTGGGAGCGTTTCCTCTCCTCCACTCCTGTTTGGCTGGCCCTTCCCCGTGAAGGTCTTGACCCGGAGACGGTTCTGTCCGGCACAGACTGCTCCCCTCTTCAAAGAGCGTGTTCCGGAAACATCAAGGTCGCGACGACATGGACATGTTAAACTGCTCAGATGGCAGTAGGCCTTTCTCGCACTTCCACGCTTGTTAAACTGTTGCGTTAACTGTTGTCCCTACAGGCTCAAAATAAAGGGGGCGCTATTCCCTCATATTTTAATCTGCTGTCATGAGGGGGCTCTTGTTTCCATGTTACCCTTTACATGTGCTGTGTAACTTTTTGTGGATGTAAATACTCTACAAAGCTATAAGACCTAAAGGCTTGTTGGGATTCCAGCCCTTTTCTTTGTTACAAGATGACATCATCTCGTAACATAATCTTTATCGCCCAACGCAGAGAGAGCTAACCACATAAAAACTTACCACTCTGAAATGTCCTGCTCCAGGACATTGTTCTACTGGACTTTCAGGGTCAGACTCTGGCTCTAGCTAATATGGCAGTATGTGGTGGAGTTTGGACAACGTTGAACAGAATAGGTGAACGGACCAATCAGAGCACCTTGGGCTTATCAGGAGGTGAGCAGGTGTGTGTGTGTGTGTTTGGGGGGGGGGGGTTGGAGGGGTTGATGGGGGGGTTGGGAAAGACAAGTGTTTCAGACAGAGCATAAATACAGATGTACAATATGAGTAACGTATTGTGTTTTGTGAAAACTAGAGCATGTAAATTTAAAATTTTGAATTAGAATTAGAATTCTGAAAATTTGACCTCATTCATCCCTGCAGTGAAACAACCACACTAGGGGGCAATGAGCACACTTGCCCAGACCGGTGGGCAGCCCTATCTTGCCCAAGGATACTTCAATCAGGTCCTGTTGGTACATGGGATTGAACTGGCAACCTTATGATCACAAGACCGGATCCTTAGCTGTTAGGCTTTAAAGGACCACGTAGATCTGGGACCCCAACCTAACTTCATGGGCACCCTAAATGTCTGAAAACCAAAATTCTGTGTGATGCCTGGAAATGCTTCACCTGGCGAGTTTGTGTCTTCGGTATTCTAGAGCTGAGGCAATGCTCTGCGTCGGGGTGCCTACAGTTGATTGACCCAGGTAGTCCTTCATAGCCTTGTAATTGTAACTACGTCTGGGACACCTCTAAAACTGATGCAGCATATTTTTAAAACCTGAAAACTTCCCCCCAACTCCCCCAAGAGAATCCCACCAAGTTCAAATGATTACAACTTTTGACCTTCTCACACCAGCCAGAGGGAACTACCATGGGGGGTGGGGGGTGGGGGGTGGGGTTTAAGGTCCTCTGTTCTTGGTGTTGTGTTAAATGCTACTGTTTCTAACCGGATGTGTCGACGCAGGGACTGTGGA